>CAJHQP010003253.1:0-70577 GCA_905132765.1 Moricandia arvensis
CATTCGAATTGTAGTACTTTGCCGACGTTTGTTAGCAATTTTGTATCCGTTCAAGGGCCTCAGGCCGGCGCTCGTTGATGAGGATGAGATCGTCTAATAGCATCTGACTATTCAAGTCTTCTCCATCTGGGAGTAGTCTGCAGAAGATTCCGGGGAACTCGACTTCTGTTAGGATCATGCATTTTGATCCATAGACGAGGGCAAATGGGGTTTCTCCTGTTGCTAGTCTTGGGGTCGTCCGATGGGCCCATAAGACCCCTTCAAGCTCTTTTTCCAATCAACCCTTTTTCGTGTCTAAGCCTTTCTTAAGCCAATCTAGGAAGGTTTTGTTAATAGTTTCAGCCTGGCCTTTGCCTTTCAGGTATGTGGGAGTTGACTTGGTTAGTCGTATCTTCCATTTCTCGCAGAACGCTTCAAATCTAGTCAAGATGAACTGAGATATGTCATCTGTTACGATTTCGTGTGGGCTTCCGTGCCTGCAAAGGATATTTTTCCATATGAAGCTTTCGACTTGGGCGTCCTTTATGCTTACGTGTCATTCTGATTTAACCCATTTCGAGAAGAAATCTGTAAAGACTATGAGAAAGCGTTTCTGTTTGGACCTATGCATGGAACCGGCGATGTCCATCAACCACCGCATGAACGGATATGAAGCTGAAATTGACGAGTGTAGTTCTGCGGGTTGATGCATTTTTGGCGTGTGTCTTTGGCGTTTTTCATAGTTTCGAGAGTGATTTCCGCAAGATACAGAGTGGACCTCTTCCATGATTTTCCGCACTTTATCTCTTTCGACGCAGGTCATAAGTTGTCTGGAGAACCTTCATTTGTAGAGTTCTCCGTCTACTAGGACGTATCGCGCAGCGTGGGTTTAAAATTTTTTGGGCTACCCACTTTTCTTTGGGGAGCTTCCCGTTCGTGATGTACATTAGGATTGTTTCCATCCATTGCTCATCAAAACCGTAATCGGATTGTTCCAAATTTATCTCGGCTGGATGTTATCATCGTCATCGTCTTGTGAGTTGATTAGGTTTACGATATCCGGTGGCCTGATGCTTGGATGCTCTATGAATTCCACGGGGATTATTCTTCTGTGACCCAGATTTGAGCTTGAAGTTAAGACCGGTAGGGCGTTGGCCTGGATGTTTTCCGCGTGGGGAATTCGAGTGAGAGCGAATTGATCAAAGTTTTGAGCTAGATTATGGATGAGTTTTAGGTATGCATCCATCCTCTCGTCTCTTGCTTCGTATTCCCCACTGTATTGGTTTGCTATTAGTTGGGAGACACAATACACATGGATATTACGTATCTTGAGACAATGAGCTAGCTGCAAACCTGCGACGATAGCTACGTACTCAGCTTCGTTGTTTGAAGGGTGAAAAAATAGTTTAAACGATTGTTCCAACACTTCCCCAGTCGGCGACGTGAGTCGAATTCTAATCATGAGCCTTGTTTGGATGAAGACCCGTCGACATCAAGGGTCCATGTCGAATTTGGTTCTTGATTTGTAATGCCCTCCGTTGAAATTTCTACCAAGAAATTGGCGAGTACTTGCGACCTTGCACAAATTTTTGCCCGATACTCGATATCGTATTCACTTAGTTAGACTGCCCACTGTGCTAGCCTCCCTGATTGACTGGGACTGTGCAAAATAGTTCGTAACAGGAAAGAGGTGAGGACTACGATCGCGTGCGACTGGAAGTATGGTCTCAGTTTGCGCTGACATCACAACAGCGAGTGACAGCTTCTCCATTAGAGGGTACCATGTCTCGGCCTCCAGCAAGGTCTTACTTACTTAAAAAACTGGTATTGCTCCCTACGTTCTTCTCTGATGAGAATTCTGCTTACGGCCATCGTGGATACTGCAATGTATAGACAAAAAGGCTCCAATTCGAAGGGTTTTGCAAGAACTGGGGGAGTGTTTAGGTAATGCTTTAACTGTTGGAAAGCTTTTTTGGATTCCTCGGACCACATGAATTTTTTATTTCCCTTTCTAGGTGTTGTAGAAGGGTAAGCATTTGTCCATGATCGCGAGATGAAGCGAGTAAGCGATGCTACTCTCCCTGTTAACCTTTGTCGTTCTCGTTTTGTCCCCAGAGAGGCCGTTTCGATCAGCGCATTGATTTATTTCGGGTTAGCTTCAATTCCACGATGCATGACTAGATACCAGAGGAACTCCCCTGATGCCACTGCGAATCTGCATTTGGCCGGGTTTAGTTTCATGTTATGAAGGTTTAGTCTATCGAAACATTCCTACAGGTGGCCTATGTGATCGCGTCCTTTGAGAGATTTTACGAGCATATCATCGATGTAAACTTCCATAATGTTTCTGAGTTGCTCGGAGAACATGCGGTTTACGAGTCGTTTGTAAGGCGCACCTGCGTTCTTGAGACAAAAAGGCATTACTTTGTAATAATAAGTGCCGCGATCTGTAATGAATGCAGTTTTGTTGCAATCATCGGGAATCATCATGATTTGGTTGTAGCCCGAGAAAGCGTCCATGAAAGATAGGAGTTTGTTCCCGACCATTTCTTCTACCAAACGATCGTGACAATGGGAAGCTATCTTTAGGAAATGCCTTGTTGAAATCGGTGAAATCAATGGAATTCACTTTCCGTTTTTCTTTTTGACTAAAACGGGGTTCGCGAGTCAGTATGGGTATCTGACCTCCGTTATGGATCCAACTTGGAGGAGTTTATCGACCTCGTTATTGACTGCGGTGGCGCGTTTTGGTCCCAGCTTTCGTCTTTTTTGTTTTACAGGTTTGAAAGTTGGGTCGATGTTAAGTTCGTAACATGTTATGTTGATGTCGATCACTGGTATGTCTTCCGCAGCCTAAGCCAACGTGTATAGGTTCTTTTTCAGACATGCTATAAGATCCGTTTTCAAGGGCTTGTAATAGCACTGATTTCGACGCAATGCTGAGGGAGTTTCACATATAGACATATGGACAGAACGGGTTCGCAAGTTGGTTTACGCTTTTCATTTAAGGTCTCAGCTTTTCGTAATTGCCAAAATATTTTCGTTTCATCTTGTTATAGGGTGTTTTCGATGGAGGTTTATTTCTTTTTTCTTTTTCGACAGAGTTTCTGCCTTTCTATTCTTTAACTTCAGTTAAGCAGCAAAACAGACTTGCGATATTATTCAATGTTCTGAGATTGTTTCAATTCCGAAGGTAGTCGGAAATTTGACACACAAGTGGTATGTCGAAGGTATAGCTTGCAAGGAATTTAGCCATGGAATTCCCATGATTGCGAGTACGATGCAGGACGATTGAAGACTAAAAATTTCACGACGTTGGTTATCCTCCTAGGTTTAACCTTGAGGTTAATTGAGCCGGGGGTCATAATAGCTTCTCTAGAGAATTCCACTATCGGGCTCGGACTCTCTGTGATTTCAGAGAGCCCGATTTGATTCCCTTGAGGGTATTTTTGAAGATAATATCGGCAGAGCTTCCAGTGTCGACCAATACTCTTGCGATGTTGATATCTTGGAACGTCAACTCAATGAGATAAAAGAGATAGCTGTGTTGTTTGTTTGGTTATACATACCGCTTCCTGATCGTTTGGTGATTATAGTGTTAGAGAATCCGACCCCCTCCTTCTAGCGCCAAAAAGTGGGAACCAAAATTTGCACTGTCGATTTTAGTGAAGGAGAAAAGCCAAGAAACTCTAACTTTCCTTGAGGTTTCATATTCCCTCGTAAACACACGAATACGAAAAAAGAGAGAATAACAAGATATTGAAAGAAATTTCACAGTTATTTTATTGATTGAGACGAAGTAAAGTTACATAGATTCACTGAAAACAAGATGAACGGAAATTCGTCAACGGTGGAGAACAGAAGAAACAGAACAGTAAATCGTTCTAAGTATCAAACTAGCTAGTTTAGCCGCATAGATACTAAGTTCTCCTAAAGCTAACAATAATTTCTCCCGAAAACCAAGTTTCGGATCCCTTTTCTCTTTGTCTTGGCTCCTCTTATATAAGTATCCAAAGTCTGTCGTCTTTCCTTTCCTGCCTCTGCTTCGAGTTTATCTTCCACGGAAATCTTCCTTATCATATTGGTTTTCCATAATTATCTTGACACTAGACAATTATTTCCTTTTCCATTTATCCTCTGTGGAAATCCAGTAGACCGTCATTACAATCGGGTTCACTCTCATCAAAAATCAGAAGTGGGCCTTTATCGCTTCTTAGATCCTTTTGAGCCGTTTTGTGATTTTAGCGATTTTTACGATTTCTTTTGGAGAAATCTTCCTTCATACGTTTAAAAAATGTTGGTTCTGCAAAATAATAAACCAATCATGTAATCGAGACAATGTTGGTTTTTAAGTTAATTGTTGCCATTTTACACGATCAACTTGAAGTTTTGGCGAGAAAACAAGTTTTACAATTTGTTTCGTAAATTTTAAACGGAAACTCCAATTGAGACGAAACAAGAGACGTCTTAGAAAAGATATGACAGAGAAAATGATGAAGATGGTGTGGGCTAGTCGCCGATGGGCAACTAGAAAATATTGCTTTTCTAGTCGCCAATGGATGACTAGACAATGTTTTTGTGTCAAGTCGCCCATGGGCAACTAGACAGTGTACGCGGTTCTTCGTCGTCCGGAAACTTTTTCTCTACGATTGTTCGAAATGAGTTTCTTTTGGAGGATACTTAGGTATCATGGATGTTGATTTTAATATTACCGTTTTCGAGCCAAATAGCTAGCCCCCAGCTCGTAAGTTTTAAGTGAGACTCTTGCGAGTGAGGGATGTGCGTTTAATTGGAATCTACATGCAGAAATGTTTTGCGAAATAATCACAAATATTTTATCGATTATTTTAATTGTGGGAAAATTTCTATAAGCATAGGACCTTCCCCCTAATTCATTCTACACTTCTCTAACTTTTTCATCTTTCTTAAGAGATTTTTTTGCAAATCAAGTGAATTTATGTCATGATGAGCAAAGAAGCAATGAAGCTGGGATGGGCGCTGCCCTCCAGGCGAGTTCGTCGAACTGTCCTGCTCCCGGTACCATACATTGACCTAATTTCCACTTGTCAAACATTACCAAAGATAAATTGTCTGTCACTTGTTGATCAAGTGAAGTTTTATTGTATTTTCTGTAATTAAACCATATTACGTGGTAATTGACTGAAGATAAATAAATCATTTTGTTAAAACTATTTCTTTCCGTGTAACTTATTAGTTAGATTTTCTCTTTAAATTTTTCTTCTTCAATGTTTTCGGCAAAAAAATCTAACATAGAGAAGACAACTGAGGACAAAATCGAACAGAAAGAAACAAGAATGTTTAACTTATTGAACAAAAGAGGAATTAGGGTTGGATAATCTAGACACCCTCATTTCTCTCTGCTCAATTTTGTCCTTTGGTGTCTTCTTTATGTTAGGTTTAGGCCTAGGCATTTTACCCGTACTCGAAAAAACGAACCCGAACTGACACAAAAATTCCCAAACCTGAAACCAAACCAAAAATTTATGAATATCTAGTTGGGTCCGAAATTCTTATACCCTTGGTACTACTCCTAGCTTTAACCGCGAGGCTAATTGAGCCGAGGGTCATAGTAGTTTCCCCTGAGAATCCCTCTATTGGGCTCCGACTTTCTGCGATTTCAGATAGTTTTATTTTCATTCTCTCGAGGGTACTTTTGAAGATTATATCAGCCGAGTTTCCTGTGTCGACTAAAATTCTTGCGAATGTCGATATCTCGGATTATCATTTAATAACCAGAAGATTGTTGCGGGGTTTATCCAGATTGGATGTTGCCTTGTTTTTGAAAGATATGATGTTGATGCATGCTTTGTCAAACATATTGTCTTTTCTCCGTTCGTGATTTGGAGTTAGAGAATCCGACCCCCACTCCCTCTACCGCAAAACTATGGGAACTGAATTTCACATTGTCGATTTTAGTTAATGGAGGAAGGCCAAGATTCTCGACTTTCCCAGAGGATCCGGATTCCCTGTGTAAACATGGGAATACGAAAAAGTGATAATAACAAAATATCGTAAGAGGCTGAACAGAGGCATTTAGTTGATTAATATAAAGTATAGTTTACAGAGTTTCGCCGAAAACAGGATGGACATAAATTCGTCGACAATGGAAAAAAGAGAACAAAGCAGTAAATTGTTCTAAGTATCAAACTCGCTAGTCTAGCCACCTAAGTTATAAGTTCTCCTGAAGCTAACAGAAATTTCCTAAGGTCTAATTTCCAGATCCCCTTTTGCTTCTCAACTTTACTCTTCTTATATATGTCTTCTAGGTCTGTCGTCTTTCTTTTTCTGCCCGCTGATTCTAGTCTATCTCTTTGTGAAAATCTTCCCTATCCTCTCGATCTTCATGATTATCCTGGAAACTTGACATTTATCTTATTTTCCATTTTTCTTCTACAAAAATCAAGTGAATCGTCATTGCAGTTCAGGCTCATTATGTTTTTAAATCGTAAGTGAGCTTTTGCCATGTTTTAAACCTTCTATGGCCGTTTTTTTACATAAAGGTTTTTATGATTTCTTTCGGAGAAATTAGTTTCCATAAGATGCTGGAGCCCATACTGTTGGTCCCATGAAATAATAAAACCAATCGTATAGTCGGGATAACAATGGTATCGAGTTAACCGTTACCGCTTCATACGAGTGATTTGATTTTTTACGAGAAAACATGTCTTTGCTAGTTTTACCAAACAATTTCAACAGTAACTCCGATCGAGACGATACAAGAGACTGTTAGGTAAAGACTCGATGGGACGAGTAGCAAGGACAAGAAAACTAGAGGCATCGTGGTCTCCTGCGGGCGACGAGGCAAGGAAGAGGCCTTGTCGCCTGTTGGCGACGAGCTGTGGTCGCTTGCTGGCGACAAGGCGAGGAAGGGGAAGTGGACGGGAGAGCATGGTCTCAGCCCCTCCTTGTGTACTTCTTGTTTCTCTGAAGTTTATCCCTTAAGATTTTCTGGAAGTTATTTCGAACGAGTTTCTTGAAGGATAGCTTAGCAATCTTGGACGTTGGTTTCGAGATTACCGATTGATAGGTCCAAATATTTACCATTTTTATACCATGTTATAGGCCCTGTTTGAGGTCAATTATATGTGTCTACGATGTTTTTAGAGTAATTTCAGGTCCATGTACATTTTGGAGCATTGTTGAGATTCTGAGGCTTTTTGGAGCTCAAAGAGAGAGAGAGAGAGAGAGAGAGAGAGAGAGAGAGAGAGAGTGAGAGAGAGAGAGAGAGAGAGAGAGACCATAACTGGTAAAATTTAGAAATGTATGAGTTGAGACAGAGCATTGCGTCGATTGACGACACACTCTTGCCATCGATTGACGGTCGACATGCAGAAGCTCAATTCACAAAGTACCCGACTTGAAGCCCAAGTCACAGAAATTACAAGATCGCCCCTGGACGTGTTTTACCTAGTTTATATTGTCTTTGCTAGTGTTTTACGCAAATGGAGACTTTTTGAAAGCTTTGATACTTTTTATTAGAAACATAGTAGTTTAGGGATTTTGGGGAGAAGATCAAGACTTCTTCGAGCTTTGTATTGAAACCCCACTTTCTATATATATTCTCTATCTTATACATTATTTCATATTTATGATTATGTTCTGCTTAGCTATGTCTCAGTAGTCACCTTTTTAGATTTAGGGTTTACTAAAAGTTTTGATGGATTAGCCAAACAATAGAATTGCTAGGGTGATTATTAGATCTATCATCAGAATTATGTTTATTGCTTGTGTTCTAGAGTAGCTAATTAGTACCCTGATCTTAGGATAATTGACAGTGAGAGAGTAGGATCGTTACCTGAATAAATCATGTTGAGCTTAAATCGAGAGAATGGTCTAGTGATTCTAAGTGAACGAATTGAATATGGTCGTTTGATTCTTGACTAAGAAAGCCATCGATTGATGCCGTTTGCATACCACCGATCGACGGTCATTCCGAATTTGCACACGAGAATGTGGACTTGAGGTTAGCCATAGGATAGAGATAACTTATAATACCTTTACTAATCGAATTCGTTTTATATAATTGAAAACTCCTTGGCCTCTATCCATTATAATTCACTACTTGAAAATCCTAGATCTAGCTATTTTCTTTACTTGGTTACAAACCAACCATTTCCTTATTTACTTATTTTATATTCTTATAAATTGCCTGGATTAACTAAGTTGATTATCAAATCTATTGTGTGCCCTCGCTCTCTAAGGATTCAATCCCAAAGTACTACAGCTGAAACTATTATTCAAGCGTGTAATCAATAGCTCTAGGGTAATTTGAGCACATATCAAATTTGGCGCAGTTGCATGGGAGCAAAGATCGCCATTAGATTTATTTTGCAAGTTTTGTCTAGGCGTTCTTTTTAGTTTACCTGCAATTTTTTTTTGTCTTTCAAGTGCATGACCAGCAATATAAGAAGAAACAAGGGAAAAGACCTAATTTTCGAAGAACAATAGCCATCGAACGTAGCATCCTCAAGGAGAAGCAACAAGCATCGATCGAGGCCAACACTTCTTCGTCGATCGACACTCATCTGCTGGAAATGATCGACACTAATACCGAGATATCAGTAAACGGTGATTCCCAAGCAAAGATGGTTACCATGCTGTACGTGACTAGGAATGAGAGAGGGGACATGTATGACCTTGATGGTCATCTGCGTAATGCAACATGCCAAACAATTAATGATCATGGGATTGTAATCCCTGAACAAGAAGGAACTTCTATAGCTTAAGCTGAAGCTGAAGCCCAGGCTGCTCAACCCAGAACGTTGGATGACTACAATCGTCCAGATCAATTATATGGCAACAGATCTGCTATTCCTCCTCCATCTCTCCAGAAGAATGATTTTTAGCTGAAGCTAGCCTATTTCACTTTTGTGGCACATGCACCATTTCATGGTGATTCTCATGAGAATCCTATGGATCATTTGGAGCGATTTTAGGATCTTGTGTCTGCCATCAACACTAATGGAGTCCTTGAAGACTACCTTCTATACTCCCCAAGTATTCGCTTGATGGAGATGCTTCATACTAACTTAAGCAGCTACCACCAGGATCACTTACATCCTGGACAGACATCAAAAACGCCTTCTTGCGTAATTTCTTTGATGATGCCAGAGATGAGGAATTGAGGAGCAGAATTGCTACATTCACAAAGGAGCATGTAGAGTCTTCCAGAAAATCTTGGATCAGATTTTAACCCTACCAAAGAGAATTCTCACACCATGGATTCAATGAAGTGTAACTTCTCAGCACATTCTTCAAAGGTATTGAGCTGTCATACCAGATGGCTTTAGACACAGCCAGTGAGGGAAACTTCTGCACTAGGAGTCTAGAAGAGGCTACCGGATTGATAGAGAATTTGGCAGCTAGCAACATCACCAAGAACCATGATCATGAGAGGAAGAAATCAGTTCCTACACTGACCAAGGATCAGATGGAAGAAGTAAAAGCCAAGTTGGAAAGTGTTTAGAGGTTTCTGAACAAGCAAGTTAGCTTCGCAGAAGGTGTAGAACCTATAGGATCTGACAATGAGAAAGGTGAAGAAGAGGATGTGAACATTGTTGGTGAAAACGGATTCCAGAGATATGAGAACTAGAGCAACCTAAATTCTTATGGCACGGTCAGAGTACTAGCTACAACCAAGGACCACAGCAGCAGACAGCCTACAACAACAACAAAACCTATGCAGCCTCTTACCATCAGAACACCCCATCAAATACCTAGGAGAACAAGATTGAAGCCATGATTGGCAGAGTTCTAGAGGGACATCAGAAAATGACAGTAGATTTAAATGAAAGATTTATGTTGTCTATGCCAACCTCAACACTGAATTTGAAGCTCTCAACACCCATGTGAAGAAGCTAGAGAATCAAGTTGTTTAGACAGTGAAGTTGTGAGGATACAAGAAGCCTTGATTAAGGAAAATATTGTGGCTGGACAGAAGCATGACGTTAGTGCCATCAGAGATGATGATTTTTGGCAAGAAGTGGAAAAAGTTATGCACCAAGAGGAAGAAAATCGTGAGAATTCCATGCCATGTTTGAACGATCATCGATCAACATCCGATATTAACCATCGATTGACGGTACTTGAAGAATCTGTAGAATCGTGTGAAGAGATGAACATCGATCGACAGCCGGACCCTACCCAAACCCAGACAGACAAATGAACCAGTCCCTACAGTAATTGAGGAAGCTATGGATGGACATTCTAGAGGAAAGAAGAAGGTCCGTAAGCATCTTAGAAGTGAAACTAATGAGGAAGAGATGGAAAACTTTGCTAAGAGAGTCCTTATAATCCCTTTAGAAACCCTATTAAGGAATCCTATTAAACTCAAATATTGAGGATGTTCTTCAGAGAAACCATGTAAACTGATATGGACATTGAAAGAATGTTCAATCATCTGAGGGAGAAGATAAAGCAGATGTCAAGTTGAAGAAGAGAAGAGAACCTGGGAAGTTTGTGTTCCCTGCAACATCAAGGGACATGACTACCCCCATGCACTCTTCGACACCAGTTCTTTAGTAAGCATCATGCCAAGAACCATGGCGCAGGTGCTAAGATTAAAAGTGGAGCCTTCTAGTAATTCATTCACTTTTGCGGATTGCTCTAAGGTGAATTCAGGAGGCATAGTCAAAGACCTCAAAGACCTCCAAGTGCAAATCGGCGATGCCGTAATTCCTGTACACTTTCATGTCTTGGACGTCTAATTGGAGCAGAATTCATCTCTTCTACTTGGAAGAGCTTTCATGGCCACGGTGTGAGCAGTATGCGACATGAAGACAAAAATGTTGTATCTATCTCTTATTGATCAAAATCACTACTATGAGCCTGCTTAAACTAGAACCACGACTGTTCTCATTGATTTGGTTCATGAACCAGGACTTGTGGCCACATGTTTCTACGCGAGCAAGGGAATGACCATGACGATGGAGCATTGATTGATACATAGCTCAATACAACGGCTGATGATGCAAACCAATAATTGATCGACACCCACCCATTGACATCGATCGACGACAACCCTGACCTCGGGAATGATACAGGTAACCCAGATTAAGAAGAATCTTATCTAGAAGAAGAAGCAATTGAGTACCTTTCTCTTGCACTAGAGGAAGCTGGAAATTTCAGAGGATCCGATGTAACGTGGATTGCGACATCGATCGACAATGGTCTTATACCATCTATCGATGTTAATCTGGCACTAGGGTAAAAATCCTATAAGGATCCAGCTAGGAGAAGATTTTGTCGGGAAACCAGAGATGAGTAGGGAGTTTATTGAGATGAAGATGGCAATGCACAAGACATAGATGGCCGAATCATCAATGTGTCAAAGGTGGACATAAGAAAGATTCTCCAAAGAGCAGCAGTGGGTTGTTACACTCATCTGCGTTTACAAGGATGGAATTTTGAGGAGACTAAGCCATCAGCTGACTACTACAGCAGAGCAAAAGTAGATGATATGGTACAAAGAATCTACAGTTTTAACCACGTATTAGCTGGTTAACTACGTTCATGGAGGAGATGAAGCAAGAGATAGACTCTACTCTTTAGATGGTTCAAAAACAACAAAACAAAGTAGCAGACGAAGTAGCATCGATTGACAGACGAGCTCGACCATTGATCGACACTTCACCCAGACAATTTAGACAAAGGCTAGTAACTGAGAAGCTGGTAGAACACAAGCTTGATAGAGTTTATGCGTCTCAACACATGATAATGGAATATATCTCCAGGAGATTGGATGACATATCCAAATCAACTGACAGCAGAATTGGCTGGTTACACAAATGCATTAACAACCTTCAGGAGAGGATCAGGTAGTGAATTATAATGCATAGAGACTAGGCGTTTTTAATCATAGAACACGAATTCAATAAGGAAAGATATAATTGATATTTATATATGGCTAAGCTCAGAGTTCACAGCTTTCATATGCAAATCCGGAATGCTCGTCGATCGTTGGTATGAAAACGTCATTGATCGATGGCTTTCTTAGTCAAGCATTAAACAATCACATTTGCTAAGTTCACTTAGATTTACTGGACTATTCTCTCGACTATCTCTTGCAACTTAAGCTCAACAAGATTAGTTCAGGTAACGATCCTACTCTCGCATTTACCAATTATCCTAATATTAATGTTTTAGTTAGCTACTCAAGAACACAAGCAATAAGCACAATACTGATGATAGATCTAATAATCACCCTAGAAATTCTATTGTTTGCCTAATCCGTCAAAACCATTAATAAACCCTAAATCTAACAAGAGATCTACCCAGACAAAGCTAAGCAAAACATAATCATAAACATAAAATAATGCATAAAATTAGGGATAGAAAATTGGGGTTCCAATACAAAGCACTAAAGAACTCTTGATTTTCTCCCGTAAAACTACTAAAACCACCAAATTTGTAAAAGAGCTCTCTTTGCATAAAACATAAGAAAATATAATATAAACTAGGTAAAACTCGTCCATGGACAATCTTGTAACTATTGTGACTTGGGTTTCAAGTTGGGTATTTGTGAATTGGGCTTCTGCGTGCTGACTGTCAATCGACGGAAATGGTGTGTCATCGATCGACTTAACTCTCTATCTTCGACCCGTACGTGCTGGTTTTGTCATCGGTCTATAATGCTTCAAACTGTACCTGGACATGAAAAGACTCTAAAACACATCGTAGATACACATATCAGACTCAAAATAGGGCCTATAACATGGTTCAAAAGTGGTAAAAACTAGGACCTATCAACTTCCCCAGATTTAACATATTACTTGTACTCAAGCAAAACAAGGGTAAACATGTTGAAGAGGTTTGAAAACACATAAACTCACAAAATCTCTAGCTCATAATTTCACCTTTAACCATGTTGCACCCACATCAAACAAGTGTCAATCTTAGAGAAGCTTTATATACATTATCCTAGTATAGCAACCAAATCAATTCTACTAGCAACTTAGCAAATACTAATCTGACTCACCCCTCTACCAACCTCAATTTCTTGCATAAAATAAAAGTGCAGGTTTTACCTTTGGAGTATCGATCACATAACACATGGACTCTTACCCTTGCAAGAATTTGAACACCGAGGCAGTCTTCTTTGATTCCTTTTTTCCCTTTTTCTCTCTTCTTTGAATCTCTTTATATTCTTTTTAATAAGCTAATGAATCAATGATACTGATATTGTCCATCTTGTTTAATTTTCATTTTCTCTTTTTTTCTGGCAAAGTGTAGGTGAATAGTGGGTTCATTGGTAATGTATCTACCCCTTGCTTCCATAATGTGTGATCAGTCCTTTCTAAGTTAGAATAATGGAGTCATAGGTAATTTACCTACACCTTTGCATCTTCAGGAAATCATCTCAATATTTTATATATAGATGCCGAAGAGAGAGTGAGAAGGGAATTAAAAGCATACAAACTTTTCCTTCCTGGCTTGCAAGAGGAATCTGATTCAATGTATGCCTAATCCCATATCAGGCAAATAAACCAGTATAAGGTTGGAGGTTAGCTTCGGTTCCTTCAAACTTTCTAAGCAAGTGTGATATAGTGGCAGGATGATCCACTTTGTTATTTCTAGTATTCTCAGCAATCGACAAATATAGAATGGTGCTCATAGAATGGTTAGATAATAAGTAAAAATTTAAACTGATCATAATCCATTTCTTCACTTAATAAAATTCAATAAAACACATAAGAATTAAAACTCAAAATAGAAAGCAATATCAGTAAACTTCCCCCTCAGACTTAAATAACACTATCCCTAGTGTTATCTCGTCTCAGTGAGGTGGGAAAAACTAAATGATAAGTAAAAGCTTAAAGAAGAAATCTATACCAGACTCTGTAATGAGTGTCGAGCGATGGTAAGTGATGGGTGTCGACCGATGGTATCAGTATCGACCGATTGTAGTACAGTGTCGTCGATCGATGTTAGTTCTCGATCTTCCTTTTTTCGCTGCGAATAAAGAAAAATACAAAATTAGTAAAATCATGAAAATAAAAAAATTTAAAACATACCTAATAGTGGGTTGCCTCCCCCTCAGCGTTTGATTATAGTCTTTATCTTGACGTTTAGGACTATATGGACTAAGATGGGTGTAGAGTACCACTTGTTGGAAAACAAGTGTCCACATCTTCTTTGCCCATCTGAAACCAGGTACCAATGAAGCTTCTTATGGCTTCTTCACCTCTGGTTCTTTGGTTTTCCATGTTTTCCTTGGTGATCTCAATTTGACTAATCCTTTCTTGAAGGTTGTCAATGCGTTTATGTAACCAGCCAATCCTGCTGTCTATTGATATGGATATGTCAACCAATCTTCTGAAGATATCTTCCATCATCATGTATTGAGATGCATAAGCTCCATCAAGTTTATCTTCTAACAGTTTCTAAATTACCAGCCTCCATCTAATTGGTCCACGTGATGCGTCGATCGATGGTCATGAATGTCTGTTGATTGATGGTGCTAGGTATACTCTATTTGCGTGTTGTCTGTGAATCGTCTGATGACTATAGTCCATCTTTTGCTTCATCTCTTCCTTGGACATGGTGAACCAGATGATATGTTGTCCAATGGTTAATAGATGTCATATATCCTCTTGTAACAGTCATCCATTAATATCTCATGCGCTCTGTAGATTCCTTCTATATGTCATCTACTTCTGCTCTACTTTAGTAGTCAGCTGATGGTCTGATCTCCTCAAAATTCTCTTCATACTCTAGCAAACAAATTCGAGTGTAGCCAAGGATGGCTGCGTTACGAAGAATATCTCTGATGTCTTCCGTGGACATTTTGATGATTTTGCCATCTATAGAACGTGCATTGTCATATTTGTCTTTGTAGACACCATACTCATCTCTTTCTTTCACGTAATCAAATTTCTCTTGATCAAACACTTTAGGTTCTGATCTGTAACTGACAAAGTCTTCTGGAAGGTGAGTGTCGGTCGACGGCAGCAGTGTTGCGTCGATCGATCCTTTTTTTGTTATCTGCCTGGTTGTCATGTTGATGTTGTCTGTAGAGATTTCCTGATCCATTGGCCATTGCGACTATGTCTGCTATATCCTCCTTAGATACGTTGAAAAGTCTTCCATCCATTGCTCGTTGATAAGGTCTGATATTTATCACTTTTAGGCCATGATATCATCCCTATTTAGAGTTTATTATATGTTTCTGGAGTTGTATTAGAGTGCTCTCAGGTTCAGGTACGTTCTGGAGTACTTTGGTGATTCTGGAGCTGTTTGAGATGCAGAACTGCGAAGATGTATCAGATATTTATCTGCGGATAGAGATCGTGCCACGATGCAATTGCGCTGAGGTTTTGATAAAAGATAAAGCTTTGAGTTAGTTTTCCAATGCCACCGGATTGAGGTCCATCTGACAGCTAGATCTAAAGTTATGCCTGATCTACAGAAAAGTGGTATGTCTGCCTCTTGAGAGGAAGCTGTCGAGAAGATGAATGAGAATTGATCGACGGCACAGCCTTTGTGTAGATTGAAGGTGTCCCAAAAAGACAGGCCCGACTTATATCAAGACCGACTAAATCCTAGAAGCCACCAAAGATTACCAGAATGCCTTTGGCCGACTAAAAACCCTATTATGTGTTTTTATTCCATTGTTTAGGCAACAAGCTTTCTTTTATTATAGTTTTAGGGTTAAGATAGAAGAGAGAAACTCCTTTAGTGTTCTCTTGGAACTCCTTTGGTTTTTATATCTATTCTATTGCTATTTCATATCTATTCATCTATGATTTCTGTGAAAACTATCATGTCTGAGTAGATCCATCTGCTAGGATTAGGTTTTCTAGGGTTTTGATGGATTAGCCAAATAATAGAATTGCTAGGATGATTGTTAGATCTATCAATATGATTGTTCTTAATGCTTTTGTCTAGAGTAATTAACTAGAAACCTTATCATAGGATAGTAAGGCACAAACGAGAGCATGGTCTATTACCTGAATATAATCATGTTGAGCTAGATTGTTAGAAACAAACGGAGTTGATCAACGAACCTAGTGACCATATCGAATGAGGTCGTAATGCTTGACTCAAGCGACCATCGATCGATGCTAGTTCAATAGCGTCGATCGATGGTCAATCCAAGTTCACAACATGTGATGGAACAAAGACTTAGTCAATAGATTAGCTTCACAAGGAGAGCTGGTCGTCTTTTATATTATATATCGAGTTCTATGATTGATACCCTTAGCATCTATCCACTATAATCCTGATTACCTAAATGAAACCCTAAGTCTAGCAATCCTTCCTTCCATCATAAAACTCCTTGACTTACTTGCTTTATTAATACTCTATAAATTACCCGACCTAGCATAGTCAGTAACTCAAGTCTATTGTGTGAGATATCGAGTCTCTGTGGATACAGTCCTGAAGTACCGAAATCAATATCTTATTTGAGAGAGTTGCTATTGGGGTAATTTGAGCACATCAAATTTGGCGCTGTTGCCGGGGACTCGATCACTATTAGACTAGGTGTAGGATTTCGTCTAGGTTTTTTTATTTTTAGTATTACTTACTCTACTCTTATTTTCTTTTGTTTCGTGCACATATATCTTATTACCAAGAAGCGATGAGAAGAGGATTTTTGGGCTCTACAAAGAAGGAGTCTACTGATTCACGCACGATCCATAAGTCTAAGAGGGCAGTTGACACCCTCCAAGCGGCGATCAACAGTGAAGAGAAATGAGTAACGATTGACACCAATACCTCGTTCTCGGTCGGTACCAACACTATGACGTCAATCGACGTTAAGACCTCAATATCAATCGATGGCACTTGCGAGGAGACACAGGAAATTGAAGTGCTTATAATTGAGTATGGTAAGAATGAGATCTTGCGAGACAAAGAAGGTAGCACTTGCAACAGTAGAGGACAAATGATTCATACACACGAGGCTGTAGTCTCTGATACAATTGCTGTTGCTGGAGATGATGACTTTGAGCTGCACCCTTTATGGAAAGATTGGTTAGGTCAACACCTTTTTCAAGGCCTTCCTCATGAGGATCCTATAAAACACTTCAAAGTTTTTATGGATAAAATCGTGGATACTGAGGAGTATGGGTACTCTGAAGAATACTTACTCTGCAAGATTTTCCCTCACACTCTCTATGGAATGCATCTAGCTGGCTTGGTCAACTGCACCCATGATCTCTAACATGCTGGGAGGATATTGAAAGAGCCTTCCTCTACCAATTTCTTATTGATGTTGTGCAACTAAAGAAAGGAAGAGTAATGAAAGGTGGTACAGGTTCACTGAAGGTTGGCAAAAGAAGAGGGACGAACTGAACACTCATGCCAAGAAGCAGGTTACACTACATACTGAGATAGAATCTATGATTAAATAGATGGTAGAGGATGATGGACAGCATGGATTTGGAGAGCCAAAAAGAGCAGAAGAAGCTGATATTATCGATCCGACCTCAGCATTGATCGACCCTAAGACGTCAACGTCGATCAACACTAAGACCTCAGCATCAATCGACACTAACCCCTGTTGACGATCGATTCCACTTGACATCCATGAAAGTTCGAGTTGTCTTCAGGCCATTGCAGACTCGACACTAGAGAGCACCAATGTACAAAGTTGATATCATGCCCTAGATGTAGACAGATAAATCACCATTGGAGATTTTTTGGAGGTAGTGGATAGAGAACAACTTGGTTATTTGGATTCGAGTAGGAAAGTCAATATGGAAGACTTCCTAGATATGGATCAGGACTTGGAGATGAAGCTTGATGACGACCAGCACACTTCGGGAAAAGATCTAGAGACTTTACCAAAGGCTAACATCGATCAACACCGCCTAATGATATCGATCCACCCCCACTGGATGCTATCGATCGACACCGCCAACCCGAAATCGATCGACACTCATTGTTGGATGAACAGCTTGAGGAGAGAATGCACATGTCCAAGACAGCACTTCTTCCTGTCCCTAAACATCATAGACCACATATGCACAGAAGAAGTTGATGGGTTTCACAAAAGAGTGAAAATGATACATGACCATGTGAAGTTTGTGGTTCCCAACCCTGTTATGGATGCTGAATTTCCTATTCCACCAGATGGAAGTGTGTATATGGATCCCTACATTGAGGTATTTGATGATCCTCAGCATACATTTATTTCTCAAAGAAGATTGAGGTATGAAGGTGACGTTGACAAAGGACCACCAGTCGCAGCATCGATCAACACCACCATTAGTGAATCGATAGACGCCACCATAATGAGTTGGAAGTATGTCGAGGGGTAGGTACATTACCGATGACCCCACTATTACAATTTAAATAAATGATCACACATCGTTGAAAGCGAGGGGTAGGTATGTACCGATGACCCCACTATTCGCCTACAACTTTGCCCAAAAGGGAAAAAATATAGAGAAATAAAAGAAATCAAAAATATGATGGCGAGATGGACTGTATCAACATCATTGTCCATTGAGTTTGAGATTAAAAAAAATTCAGAAAAAGAGAAAAGAAGGAAGAAAGGTATCAGAGAAGACTACTACCGGTGTGTTCAGAATACTTGCAGGGTCAAGAGTCCATGTGTCCTTTGATTGATACTCTGAAGGTAAAGTCTGCACTTTTATTTTATGATAGAAATGAGGTTAGTAGAAGGGCGAGTCAGACTAGTATTTGCTAAGTTGCTGGTAGAATGAATTTAGTTGCTTTACAAGAATAAGGTATATAGAGTTTCTATAAGATTAGCACTTATTTGATGTGGTTGCAACATAGTAGATGTGATAAAGATAAGTTAGAGATATTGTGAGTCACTGTGTTTTCACCCCTTTTTCAGATTGTGATATATTTTGCTTGAGGAGAATCAAAAGGATAAGTCTGGGGGAGTTGATATACCATGAGAATTACCACTTTTAGGCCATGGTATATGTGCTTTTTATAATGTATAATACGAGTTTGGAGTATGTTTTAGAGTATTTTCAGGTTAAGGTACGTTCTGGAGAACTTTGGTGATTCTAGAGTTTTTGAGATGCAGAACTGCGCAGACGCATCATTTGTTAACCTATGGATGGAGACCTTCCCACCGATAGATTGAGCCATATTTTTACACGAGATAGAGATTTAATTTTTTTCCAATGCCAACGGTTTGAAGTCAATCAGCATCATGTAGAAGAAGTTATGTCTATTTTACTAAAGTGTGGCCTGTCTGTCCCGTGATAAAAAGCTATCGAGAAGATGAATGAGTGTCGATCAACGACGCAGCCTTAATGTCGATCGAAGGATATCCCAGAAGACAGGCCTGCCTTGTTTAAAGACCGACTTAAGCCCATAAGCTACCACAAGTTACCAAAATACACTTGGGCGACTAAAAACCCTATTTATGTGTGTTTCTAAGCCATTGTTGATGGCTACGCTTTAGAAGCTTTATTCTATTCATTGTTCTTAGTTAGAAGATAAGAGAGGAAATCCTTCAGAGTCCTCTTGGAACTCCATTGGTTTTTATATTTATTCTTTGCAATTTCATTTATTCATCTATGATTTCTGTCATGTCTGAGTAGATCCACATGCTAGGTTTAGGTTTTCTAGGATATTGATGAATTAGCCCCAAAATAAGACTGCTAGGATGAAGAGATATCAATCTTTGGAATTGTGTTTAATGCTTGCGTTCTAGAGTAGCTAACTAGAAACCTGAACTTAAGATATGGACAACTACGAGAGTATGTTCTATGCCATAATTGATTCCATTGAGCTAGGTTGTTAGATACATGCGAGAGCTCGTTTAATTAACCTAGGGGACGAACTTTCTGTCTGATGTAAACCTCCAAGGGATACACTCTGAAATTGGTAGAGGGATAAGCCTTGCTGCTATGAAACCGTGAAGCTTCAAAGAAAAGAAATGTGGAGTGAATGGTCACACGAAGGATGTGGATGGCCTCCCATATCCCAACTTAATGCCCTAGGATATGATGCACATAGACGAAAATGAGGCTGACCCTCTGATATGATGCACCAGAACGGATCGGTTTGATCCCTTAGATATGACGCACCAAGGCGGATCAAAAAGTTCCCGAAGGAACAAATCTGAGAACACTCTCAAGGTTTCCAAAAATAAAAAGAAAGTCTGATTTATTTCAAAGGAGATTACAACTTATTTATAAGAGACTAAACTTGCTAACAAAGCTAAATATTTAATAGTCTAGGAAATCACAAAACATTGCATGGAGGAGTAAGAAGGCTATTAAAAAAATTAATTCCTTGCATGCAATTGCATGCAAGAGAGAGAAGCTTTCCATGCAATTTAATTTCTGATTTTCGTCACTTTTCTTGGACAGCAAAGAAACCATTTGATTTTGATTCTTCTTGGGCTTGTAACTTCATAAACAATGGGCTGGACATGTTAGCTAACATCATGGGTTGAGTTCTGAATATTTTCAATGTCCAAAACTTCATTAATCACTCCAAGATCACATCACTGTCTGATAACCGTCGATCGACACTCGGCCTTAGCCGTTGATCGACGGTCTACTCCTCTGTCCGCATGCAAGAGTTGGGACAAAAAGGGGTCACACTAGTTAATTAATGTCTTCGCATATTAATAATTTCGTCCATCTAATCCACTATAATTCACTTGCCTAAAACACTAAGTCTAGCACTTGGTACTCTATATATTATCTGAACTAGCGTAGTCAGAAACTCAAGTTTATTGTGTGAGATACCGAGTCTCTGTGGATACGATCCTGAAGTACTGTAATTGATCTCTTATTTGAGAGAGTTTCTCTTGGTGTAATTTGAGCACAATCAGCTATCCCAACTTGCCTGACAGGGAGTTAGATTTTCTCCATCCAACTTGCCATCAGGCGAGTTGAATCATCTCGTCTAACTCTCCTGATGGTGATTTGGGTTGTCTCTATTCAACTTGTCATCAGGCGAGGTGGATCAGCTCGTCCAACTTTCCATCAAGAGAGATTGGATCAGCATCACCCGTCTCGGTCCCGACCAGTCCCTTCTTTGAACCTTGACCACACTGTCTCTTGTTTCGTCTCAATTGGAGTTACCATTGAAACTTTACGATAAAAACCGTAAAGACTTGTTTTGTTGTATAAATTCAAATTGACAGTATGAAACGGCAACAATTTACTTAACACCAAAGTTGCCTCGATTATACAAATAATTTGAACTATTTGTAAAATTTACGTCGTACCAAAGGTGTTCTTCTGAAAAAAATCATTAAAACATTTAAGTCAAAAATGGCCCGAAAAGGCCTAAAACGCGGCTAAAAGCCCACTTACAATTTCAGAAAAAATTGATCCCAAGGATACTATGACGGTTTATCTATTGTTCGCAGCAGAAGATAAATGTCAAGTGAAGAAGATAAATGTTCAGTTTCAAGGGTAATCATGAAGATCGAAGAAGAATGGAATATTTTCGGAAAGTGATAAAATCGAATCAGGGGAACAAAAAAGGAAAGAGGAAATTACCTTAAGGAGGATTATATAAGGAACGGCACTAGAGAAGCACCACACAGAAAACACACGGAAAAATTAGAACCTAGAGCGATTTAGGCAATTTTTCGTTTTCTATTTTTGAGCTGCGATACAACTAGGTTAACAAGTCTTAGGTGGTTGGAATAAGGGAACTCACAAACAGCTCTTGTGGCCAAGGATTTACCTGTTGTAAGGCTCATTCAGGAATTCACAATAAGATCTTCTTTGCTTTCTTTCGTTTTTATCAATTTATTATTTTGTTTGTTTTCAGCGTCTGATTGCTTGACGTTTGGCTTAGCAAAAATCTGGGACCTCTCAGAGAGTTAGGATCTCTTAACTTTCCTTACTTTACGGAAATCAATGGTGCGAATTTTGGTTCCCAGATTTTGACGCTAGGAGGAAGGGGGGTACGGATAAATCTAACTCTCAGCCACAAACGCTCGATCAGACAATTCTACTGATGATCAGACCAACCAACAAACTGCGACGATGGAAGCATCGGCGACAACTTCAATACTCCAGCAGCGAACGTCCCTGCGGTTAACGCTGAGGCCAACACCACATCGTTCCAGGAGGTAAAAAATGTTCTCCGCTTTTGAAAAGAAGTTGGAAAAACAGGGGAAACTCATGGAATCTCTCGCTAAATAGGTCGAAACCCTAATAGAGAGGACCCAAGAAGTTTGTCCTTACGGAACCACTAAGGTTCGTGGGAAAAGAATCAAGTTTGCAACTCCGCTGGACAGGCCTGGAAACTCGCGGGAAAATCCATCAGGAAAAAATCTTGGTGAGAAAACCTGGAGTGATCTTGACCAGGCTCAACGTGAAGGGTTTAAAGACAATGTATGAACCAACTATGCAATGGATCCTAGCATGCTCTAATGGGTTTTCTGGAGAACTTATTGGCTTGATCCATGAGGTACTGGACCGAGAGAAGTCTATGTGCTTTGATATTTTCTTTATCAAGCATGGATCTTCTATGGATCAATATAGACGACTGGTGTGAAAATTACTTGATCATGAATGGGAATGTACAAACGTTTTTGGACAGGAAATAGACTGGGAAGGTAGAGTGATCGAGAAATGGACTGGTTAAGCCGAAATGGTCGAGAAAGGAGTTTGGAAATGGACGATGAAGATCCGGAGTTGAAAATGAAGAAACCAGATCATTCTGATCGACAAGTTGGGTATGAGAAGCATATTGGTCATGTCAGAGTGGAAATAGGACGTGCGAAACCAAAGATAGATGAATTTCCTTTCTACAGACCAAAAAAGGAAAAGATCAAACCCGAGAAAGAAGAAAGATCGAGCAGAAAGAAAAATCATCTATTTCTTTTATGAGCCACGTCCAAATGCCACAAAGAAGTCCTAGAGAAGCCATTAGAATCAATCCATGCTAGAGAAAGTGCATATTTCTTTGTTGTAAAGCCATTTAGGGAGTTTTCCTTTTTACTTAAGGTTTTTCCATTATAGTTTAAAGCCAGTGGCGTTGTTTCCTTTTTAAAGGGTTGGCTAGTTTTTTCTTTTATCTACTCTATGCTTTACTATATAAACCTATGTATTGGCTACAAGTTATTCAGACTTGTATTTTAATAAAAACAACTGTATAGTAAGAATTCTCTTTGTCTTGTTCTTTATCTCTCTTGAGACTTTATCTTTTGTTCTTCTTGAATAAAGTCACGATCATAAGGTAGGGGAACCTTCCAGACGTGACATTCAATCCTAAGAAAACAAGGTTACACTCGTAAGGTTTCAACCATCTACATAACACAAAGCATTCCATCACTTTGAGTGAAGATCATCCGTCTATAAGGACATATAGCAGCCTTCGGTCGACCATCCTATCATTATCATCTTCCATCTCACGTCCAAAAGGTCTAACAACCTCTAGGATTCGCCCTCATACACCTTCAAGTGATTCGTAGGAAAAGGGATCTGACCGAGATCACTCCACAACCGCTACTTAGAAAAAAATCTTAAAACCCTCCACCACTAGAGAATGGAGAAAAGGAAGAAAGAGGTCAAACGAGTCGACTTGGATCCAGCGGTCAGTCCGATAGTTCAGAAGAATACACTGACTTGCATCCGAGAAGTACAAGAAGCCGTGGGCTCAGGAAGATTCCCTATTCGACAAACCCTTGACCGAAGAAGGAGAAAACATCGTCTGGGTAGAAAATGAGAAGCTAGCCGAAGAGCAGGCTCCGTTCACTCGTAGCAAATGCTGACGAGGTCGAAAAACCGCTAGAGATGATCTCGAGCTTTGCGATCTCCGTGATTACATCACGAAAAACATCTGCGGAAGTAATAGCGATCAAAACTCAAATTCACCACACTACTAGCACCGCGCATGAAATCGATCGATTGCTTGAGGAAGCTCGGAAAACACTCTTCACAGCTCATGTCATTGATACCAAAGTATTGGATCCTGGAAAGATCAAGGTGCCCACTTACAACGGTACAACTAATCCCAAGGTGCATCTGAAATCCTTCCAGATAACAATGGGAAAGGAAAAATTCTGAGAGAGGGAAAGAGACGCCGGCCATTGCCGCCTCTTTGTCGAGAACCTCCAGAGAGCAGCGCTCGAAGGGTTCTCTTGCCTTAGGCAAAAATCCATCGGAAGTTCTGCCAACTCGTTTCAGAGTTTTATAAACAATAATCTATGTTCATACACCGAGAAAAATCCGACATCGACCTTTGGAGCCTGGCTCAATAGGAAGACGAACCTCTCCACGACTTCATGAACAGATTCAAAATTATCATGTCTAGATTACATCCGCGCACGATCCAAGATTACATCAGACCATGCGCTTCACAAAGCCACAGATTACATCATCATCTAAGAGGAAAGAAAGGTCTTATCACAAAAGCAGAAGCCGACGAAGACGTCCTAAAAGGTTCTGCATCAGACCAGAAGCGAAAAAGAAAAACTCTCATAATGACAAGTACGTCCATCACGAGGGGGAAGATCTCCAGGGAGGGCATAACTGTGCCATCAACCCCGGATCAGAACTAGGGCGAACGACGGGTAACATATGGACCCGAAATTTGAATTACGATAAGAACACCTTCTGTGACTTCCACCAGCCCGAGGTCACACAACCGTCAAATGCAAAATTTTCGGGGCAAGTCTGGCTGCGAAATTGCCCACATGAGAGATCTTCGATGTAACTACCATAAAGGATCTTCTCAGGGGAATCAGTCAGGCGAAAAGCGTGGAAGGAGACATGACGAAACGGTAACGAAAACAATCGTCGCTGAGTAAACATGATCATCAGAGGATCGCAGTACTGCAGCAATACTGTTTCGTCAATCAAGTCTTATCATTGGAAATCTGAGTCAAGCGCAAGCTGGCCAAGTTGGTCTCCACCCTGCAACACTCCAAACAGAGCCATCACCTTCGAAGAAGAGTTAGCCCATAGAATCGAACAAATCTCTTTTATCGCATAAACATCTCAAGATGCGTTCGGAAACACCCAAGTACGAACGAAACATTTATTGTATAACCCGGAAACAAAAATTTTACGAAAAATCACTAACGAAAACCATTCAAATTTTGAACTATTCAAAAGCATTCTTCTGATAGCATAAAAAATCTTCATAAAAGTAACTAAACATCTTCAAAACCTTCGGTCATTTCGTATAGAGAAAGAGGTATACTAAAACTTCCAAATGGAAGACGCATTCTCTACATTTCTTCACGAACATTTCTTGGTCACACAGTAGAGCCCGACTTCCGACCAAAACACGAGACAACTCCATTCTCAAACACTCAAAACCATCTTTCACATAAGGTATATTTCCGGCAAACAAAGAAAAAATTTGCATAAAACCTTCGAAAATGTACTTCAAATCTTGAAACGCAAAAACAGTCCGACCACGACTATAATTGAAAATGAGCACTTGCTCTTACATCACATTCGCTGATCAGCCCCGGCACATATATCAACTGTTATCTAAAGGGAAGATAAATTAACCTTCCTTTGGTCCTCATACATCCGACTAGGATAATAGCACGCTATAAAATAAATCCAAATTTTTGGTCAGCACTTCCAGACGACTTAAAAATTGTCTTTGAAGAGATGCTCCATTCGTACCACACAATTCCTATGAGCCGAGAACATATCGTGGACTTTAAATTGGTAAGAATCAGGTAAAAAATGCTACAGGTAATCCGATAGTCGATTAGTTATCGCAAAACCTTAAACCAAGAGTAAACCTAGGTCTTGCTCTAAACCCAACACCCTAGTCTATAACATCTCAAGACATGATATAAAACTGATACGAGATCTTAAAGCATGTCTCTTTGTTCATATCTAAACGCTCATGAAACTTTGCAAATTTCGAGAAATATTTTCAAACATTCCCGTCTTAAACGAGCAACGAATAGAACGACTCAGCCAGAGTTAGATATAAGATGTCAACTCCTATTTTTCCCTCAACACTCAATAAAAACACTCTTGAAATCTTTTAAAATAAAAGCATAGTTCATTCGATAAAAGCCGCAAAGCGTTAGGGATTCAAAGCCACAAGTGGCCGGTCCCGGTAATCCAACACGGCCGTACTCGGCCTAAGCAAACATAAATAGCCACACCCCGCCAAAACATAGGATAAAAACATAAAGATTCAAGGGAACACTTTCCATCAAATACAACCGATATCCAACAACCTTCATGGATCAGGCTAGTAATTTCCAGTCATCGACTTTCTAAACGAGAAATCACTAACCGGGAACTTTTGCTGATTCACCTCAGCAGTCTCTCCATGGATTCTCGTTCCGATTTCCTCTGAATCAGGAGACATAGGAATCGGATCTCACTGATCCCAAATTCTCTCTTCGATCTGAGGGATCATGGAATCCATGATTGCATTTCTACGCATGTGACTGGACTGCCTAGCCATCTCCTCATCGTAAGAATATCCAGAGGCTTGCGTAAGTATCCACCAACGGCACCATGGCACTCGCGGTAATCGCTTATAGACTTGTTGGTTTTCTTCAGCTCCCCGAACTCGTTCGTGAACAGTGTGTGATGATTCTCCATGATCCCAGTGACCTTTTTCTTCCCTTTCATGTACGCTCGATGAGATTCTTTTGCGGCCAACTCCCTCTCGCAAAGAGAGTTTGCCGCCATCTCACCCAAACAGGTGATCTTCCATCTCGGCCTTGAACTAAGCTTTGCGCGCCTCCAAGGGACTCACATGAAGAGCCTCGTTCATTATAAGGAGACCCCGCAAAATAATTGAGTTATTGAAAATTTTGGCAGAAACAGAGAACTTTCAAAGACAAGAAGTAACCCGTTGCACATCCTTGACGCTCTCGCAAACTATGGAAACTCAACAGTCTCACTCTCAGTTGGAGGCATCCTGAAGTCAAAAAAGTTGTCAAGGTCGGGGCCAAGAGAGTCGAAATTTGGCAGGTAAACCTGAACGGTGCCGAGGGAAAATCCAGCTCGGCGACAGCATCATCGTCCCTGTAACACCATGACCCGCCTTTCTAAGCCGCGGTCGATGTGTCACGTCGCTCAGTCCATACTCTGACAGAACCTCTATATTTTTGAACCCTTTTTATTTATTTTCGTCCTTAGACATGGGTTCACTTAGACATTAGCAAAACACTTCCTAAATAATTCCTAGCTTAGGTCATTTCAACTTATACGCAGCGGATTATTATTTATTAACCATTGATCTATATCCAGTCTATAATTTGTCCGGTCCAATGACCTTTTCCATATCTAGGGATGTGCCAAGTCTCCCCCACTTGAAATGGATTCTTCTCCGAATCCAGTGGTAGTCAGAACTTGTATCCTGACTTTTCACTGATTACATCTCCTTGACCATTGTTGTAGAAGTATCCCCCACTTGAAAGGGATTTATCATGGATTCTTATCAAGTGGTCCCTTCTGGTTTCTGGTCGTGACCCCCTTACTTGGTACTTCACCACAGTCGAGGGTTCATCAACTTCCTTACAAATAATACTTGTAATCCTTTCCAAAAGCATACCTTGAGGCACTGGTCTAATCTTTCTAGGTTGGAATCCTAGTAACCCCAAGTCTATGTCTTTGATTGTCGTCAATGACTAGATCATTTCCAGACCCTAAGAACTTTCTGCATACTCGAATCTTAGTATATATACCAATCTCCAAGCCACTCTATATACCAGACAAGTCTTAGTGAACTAGTTCCAATCTTTTAGGATACTCGCTTTACTACAAGTTCTAACAGATTGTTCTAATCCTTCAATCTATCACGGACTCTAACCATAATGTACTGAATTATCATTTATCCGACCACAGCCTTTCACAGCTTGGCCATACTACAATCTTAGTCACTACCAAAATAATTCGCCTTATCTTTACTTATGTCCATCAGCAGACTTGGTCACAATTTTATCCTGGCCCACTCATGGACTCAACCAAATTGACAACCTCGTACGCTTTTGGTGTTTAGCATATTGCGGTTATGGTCCACACTAGGACTCAACCGTCTCATCCCAACCATAGATCCCTCTTCGACTTGGTTGCACACACGACCCTAGTCCATTCTTGGACTTGGTCATTTTCAGCTTGGCCTTCTTTGGCAGGAGCCACGCAGTATGGCTTATTGGACAACGGGCCGGTCCCTGGTTCTAGTTCTACTGTAATTGGATCAGACCTTTCAGGGGGTAAGCCCTTAGGTGTCTGAAAAATGTCTTCGAACTTTTCGACCAGTGGAATCCCGTCCAGGTTACAACCCCCATGACCTCCCTAGTGGCGATTGTGGCTATGTACGACACACATCCACGTCCCAGCATCCTTTCTGCACGGACTGCTGAACTACCACTACTCCAGGAGTCGCTTTTATTTCATTGGAATTTGATCGTTTTCTGGCTGTCCTTAAAACATACATGCCCACGGTGGCTGTCTAAGGTAACCCGATACATTCCTAACAAGTCCATACTTAAGATCACTTTGTGATTCTTTAGGGCGACTACTATCAGATCAACAGGTTTATTTCTGCCCATAATTATTGCAGAACGTTTTCGGCCAGTCCTAGTGAACACATTCACTATACTGCCGGAATCTTTTGTTCCCATTTGGAAAACTCTCTTTTCGATCATCTCAGATCTCACAAAGCTATGTGTTGCCCCGGTGTCATAAAGCACATGTGTTTCCACCCCACATATCTTTAGGGTCCCTATATGAATAGGATATCGGTTTGATCCCACATTTAGAAGACGTCCCATACCGTTCTCCAATGAATTTTACTATTGCAAATGCTGTCACCATTTGCAAGAGTATTTATAATATGCCTCAATCCCCATCATACTAAGATACCTAACATCATGTTCCTCCATTGATTGAAATGAACATCTCGAGTTCCTCATTCTTTATTAGTTGGATTCATCTTGGAACTGGTCCATTTCATCTGACCTGATCTAAGGATTACTACCATGACCTATACTGAGTCTTAGTTGATCCATACGATCACAAGTCCATTCGTGTAATAGTCATGTAGTGTCTTCCTTAAATCCAGATTTAACATTGCATATTGCTCACTTGTTTTTGAACGGCCACCTAGGAATAACACTTATCCTTAGTAGAATACTGATCGTTTGTTCCAACCACAGCCACTCTCTGGTACATGTCATATCCATTGGTTAGGTCGTTCATAAATCAAGATTGCCTCGCTTCCATTCTTCAAATCCGTCCATTACTTTCGTTAGCTAGATGGACCAACCTTTTTGTTTCAGGATCCTGCCCTAGAGACTTTATCTTGGCTAACCAGTTCGTATCAAAACTTCCTCGTTCTCAAACACGATAAATTACTCACCTCAACTATCTCTTAGCTCACCCTTATCAAGGTTTACTAATCGTCTTAGTTTAAAGAAGAAATTTTGGCATGAACTTAACATCTTTGAGCACTTTCCTGAACAGGATCAAGCATGATCTGATACCAACTTGTAACACCCCGACCCGGCTGTCTAAGCTGCGGTTGATGCTTATGTCGCTCGGTCCATACACTGACCAAACCTCTTTATTTTTGAACCCTTCTTATTTAATTTCGTTCTTAGACGTGGGTTCACTTAGACCTTAACTAAAGATGTTGGGGTCAAAATCGGTTACAAAAGAATCAACGCCAGAAATTTCCCGAGAAATATACTCTTTTTAAAAAGAGAGATAATATCTCAAAAAGGCAACGGGAAAATCGAAGTCAAGTTTTGGCTAACCTCAGAAGAAGGGTCTGTGTGGTAAGTCTTCAAGAAAAGTCTATTCTAGACGTCGGGTGAACGTGTTCCCAAGCGTCAAGACAACGAAACAAATAAAGGACTCGATGGTTCAAATCATTGAATGAAGAAATTGGACGAGCAAGACGTCCAGCTCGCCGAACGGCGAACAGATGAGTTGGACCGCACAAGCCGACCAACTCGCCCGTTCGGCGAGTTGGACCTCGAACAAGACAACCAACTCGCCCATTCATGATTTGGAAAAGTCCAAGTCACCGAATGGGCGAGTTTAATCGAGCAAGATGCCCAACTCGCCCGATCAGCGAGTTGGATCAATCCAACTAGCCAAACGGACGAGTTAGGTCGCACAAGAAATCCAACTCCCCCGTTCGGCGAGTTGGATCAATCAATCTTTTTATCCCACCATCGTAACTCCCTCCTTCGGAAGATAAATTTCAAGTTCGTAAGATAAATGTTAAGTTTCCAAATATAATCATGAAGATTGAAGGAAAAAGGAATATTCCACGAAGCGATAAATTCGACCAAGGGTAGATGGTAAAAGAGCAAACCGCCTCTGGCAAGAATATATAAGAACTTCGCGGTTGAGGATGTAGAGGAAAAACAAAAATTCTTACTTAGAGTAAACATACCACTTAGTGCAATTAGGCATATTTCCGTTTTATGGTTATCGAATTGCGACTCAACTAGGTTATTTAGATCTTACAAGGTTAGAACTAGGAACTCGCCGATGGCTCTTTCCGCTAAGGCTTTACCTGTTGTAACGCTCAAATCACAGATTCAGAAGATCCTCTTTGTTCTCTTTTTGTCTTTACTAGCTCATCGTTATGTCGCTTTTCTCATTGTTTGGTCACTTGACTTTTTTGGCTTAGCAGAAATCCGGGACCTCTGAGAAAGCTAGGTTTACCTTGCCTTCCTAAATCAACAGAAATCGACAGTACGAATTTTGGTTCCCACAGTTTGGCTCTAGAAAGGGGGGGGGTACAGATCAATCTAACTCTCAGACACCAACGCTCGATCAAAACATGTCAGCTCACGATCTCAACAACCAACAGCCTCGTGACGAAAACGTCGTCGACAACAACGTTGAAAACACACCAGCGACGAACGTCACTGCGGTCAATGCCGACACAAACACCGCAGCGTTCGAGGATGTGAAAATGATGTTCTCGACTTTTGAAAATAAGTCGGCAGAACAAGATAAGATCATTAATTCTCTCGCTAAACAGGTCGAAACCCTAAAAGCGAGGAACATTGCCATTTTTCCGCGTGGAACAACTCAAATCTGCGGAAGAAGACTCGATTTTGCAACACCTTGAGACTGGTCCGGCAAATAACAAGGTAAATTGTCTGGACAAAATCCCGAAGAAGTGACCCCCACACCAACACGGAAGAACCCGGGAGATCTTCATCCTATCAAGGAAAATAAAGAAGGAGGAGAATTTGAATGCGTCGACGTGGAGTCTAGCAGCCAGTCCGAACTTACGGACGAAGACGCAGACATACATCCATGCCCCACAAGGAGCTGAGCGGCTTGGGACGAATCCCAGTTCGACAACCCTATGACCGATGAAGAATAAGCTATCTTCTGGAACAAACAGGAGGAACTGGTTGAGTAGCAAACCCGGATCACTCGCGGGAAACACCGACAAAGCCGAAAATATGCTAGCAAGAGCTCCGAAATTCGCGATCTCCGTGATGATCTCATGAAATCTATGGCCGAAGTTAGAGCGATGAAGTCCCAAATCCATCACGCTACTAGCACCGTACCGGAGATCGATCTGCTGCTCTAGGAGGTTCGTAAAAAAACTTTCACTACTCGCATCACTGAAACTAAGGTTTTGGATCTTGGAAAGATCAAAGTGATGTCATACGACTTACTACCGAGCCCAAGGCACACTTATAGGCTTTTAATGTCACGATGGGAAGAGCCAGGTTCTGTGAAAATGAAAGAGATGCCGGCGAATGCCGCCTCTTCGTAGAAAACCTCCAAGGAGCAGCACTACAATAGTTCTCTCGCCTTAGACAAAACTCCATCAGAAGTTTCCGCCAGCTTGCCTTGAAGTTCCTCAAGCAGTACTCGATGTTCATACATCGTGAAACCTCCGACGTAGACCTATGGAACTTATCCAAAGGAGAGGATGAGACTCTCCGCGACTTCATAAAACAGTTCAAAACCGTCATGGCTAGAGTCAGCGGGATAAGAGACAAAGTCGCAATAGATGCACTTCAAAAAACGCTCTGGTACAAATCAAAGTTCAGGAAGTGGATAAATATAGAGAAGCCCAAACGATCCAGGACGCGCTTCACAAAGCCACAGATTAATTACATCATCATTGAGGAAGAGACGAAGGTCTTGTCTCAGAAGTGGAAGCCTGCGAAGAATTCGTCGAAGGATCCAAGGTCGGATCAGAAGTTAAAAAAGAAAAACTCTCGCAACGACAATATTGTCCATCACAGAGAAGAAGAAACCCAGGGAGCGCATAACTACACTATTAACTCTCGCCCACAGTGACGCGACACTCGCGATAATCACAAAAATCCTTGTAACCCCTTGTAAGCTCCTCGAATTCACACGAGAACTTGTCATGACAGGTCTTCATTAATTCAGCCATCTCTCTCTTTCATCGTCTATAAGCGCGACAAACCTCTGTCGCAACAGACTTCCTCTCGCGACGACGAGAACTCTCCAACTCATCTCTCAGACGGGTAATCTCTTTGTCAGCCGTCTCGGCCCTGAATTGAGCCTTGTGTGCCTCTTGGCAGCTCGCATCAAGGGCTCGATTCATAATAAAGGGACCCTGTAAAGTATCTCAGAGTCAAGAGAAGCTCATCCTTAAGGAAAATAATAATGCTCAATAACCAAAACTTACCCGGTTTACCATCCTCGACGCCTTGGTAAACTCCAGCATCTCGCTGGAACCATCTGCGGCCGGAGGAAACTGAAAACCAAACAACTCGTCAAGATAGTTTCGTTCGCCACCACTCCCGCCTACTTGACTATTGAGATAGTCTCTAAGTATGTTATCGGGAGAGCACTGCTTGTCAGCCGCATTGTCCTCGACGACATGTTTGTCCTTGAGAGGTTTCGACCTTTCCTTTCTCGCACGAACCTCACATGGAACGAACCCATCCATGGTCGATTCCGACCCTTCCTCTACCAGTAGATCCGGCTGATACCGAGACCGGTGGAGAGAAACAGAACAGCAAATTCGTTTCAGGGTAAACGTTTCCCAAAAACACGGACTTCCACAAAGGAAGTCTCGGATGGAGTTCAGACCCTCCGGATTCAGAGGAATAGGATTAGCTCTAATATATATAAATATATCAAAACAAGCATGTAAGATCGAACTTCATCAAAACTAAAATTAAAAAGGACGCTCGATCGAGGATACCTTTCCGACCCCATCTGGTCCTAAAGATGGGGATTCCATTCGCTTCCACGGATGCATCTTTCATGCGGACAAAAAATTATTCCTCCCGCCAATCATGATAGTTCGAAAAGAACTCCATTGTGATCGTCATTCCCGGCGAGGCCTCAACTGAACTATGGATGATTTCCCCTAGGGCTTAAGCATAGCTTCAAGATGATTGGCATCGAGGGTCATACCTAATTTGTAACTCAGTGCTAAAATCCCAAAAATGTGCTGTAAAATGCACGTGTTTATATGACCAATCGATATCCTGAATCGGTTTAAAAGTTGCGCCATGATTTCGGGAATGGGAAACGACATATTGCAATGCATCAGGTACGTCTCATAGCACGTGAAGTAACCCTCAGGCGGAGACACGGAAACCTCCCAAACGTCCGGAAGACGAAATTCAACTAACTCCGGAACTTGGCAGCAGCCCCGGATGGCAGCAAGCCAATTCGAGTAGCTCCTCCTTGGACAACCCTCCATAGGGTTAGAATGAAACGGAGGAGGGGCCCACGTACGAGGCCTGGGAGGTTTTACTTCTCCCCTGGCCGCCCAATACGCCTCGGCTTCCTCAAGATCAACTGAGTGTTCCGAGAAATCCACCTTTGGCCCAGCATCGTTGTGTTGCGAGCTGGAGTCATCAGGGACAGAACGATTTTGGCGAGACTTGGTGGAACCTCTTCACCTCGAAGAAATATTTCTTTAAAAAAAAATCTATTATACCAAGGGCAGAAAAGAGAGGAGAAAATCTTTTAATCCTAGAAAAGAATTTGTGGAAATGTGCAAGTGAAGAATTTGAAAACTCACTCCATATACTTATAGAAGAGAGGATTCACTATTTCCCATTCAGATTTCGGACGTTGGATTCCGCCTAACTTATCTGATATACCTAAACCGCTCGCACGAACATCACAATTCTAATGAGTTGGGGGGCTAACTGTTGGAGTCAAAATCGTTTATGACGGAATCAACGTCATAAACTTCACGAGAAATTTACTATTTGTAAAAAGAGAGATGATATCTCGAAGAAAGAGGAAAGGGAAAATCGAAGTCAAGTTTCGGTTAACCTCGGAAGAAGGGTCTGCGCAGTATGTCTTCGAGAAAAGTCTATTCTAGACCTCGGGTGAACGTGTCCCCGAGTGTCAAGACAATAAAATGACTAAAGGAATCGATTGTCCAATTCACCAAACGGAGAAGTTAGCTGAGTAAGAAGTCCAGCTCGCCGAACGGGCGAGTTGGGTTGCACAAGAAATCAAACTCGCCCGTTCAGCGAGTTGGATCAATCAATCCATTTTCATCCTATCCTCATAACTCCCTCCTTCGGAAACGGATCGAGATTGACGTTCGAACATTACCTTTAGAGCTCGTTCCCTCGTATAAAGTTCAGATCGATCATGGAAAATGGCAACGGTTGACTAAACACCTAAAGTTGCCTGCACTATATGAAAGATCCTAACTCTCGTCGGACACGATGTCATTTTAAGAATGTTCTTTCGATAAAATCGTAAAAACGCTTAAGTCGAAAAACAGCCCAAGAAAGTCTAAAACTTGGCTAAAAGCCCATTCGCGATTTTTCCAAAACCGAGCCCAATATTTATGAAGTTTTATCTTTTATTTTGCAGGAAGATAAAAATGTCAAGTTCGAAAGATAAATGTCAAGTTTGGAAGATAAATGTTAAGTTTTGAGATATTCATGGAGATCAAAGGAAAAAGGAATATTTCCGCAAAGCGATAAATTCAACCGAAGGTAGAAGGGGAAAGAGCAAACCTCATATGGGAGGAGTATATAAGAACTTCAAGGATGAGGATGCATAGTACAGACGAAAATTCTTACTCAGAGCAAACATAGCACTTAGTGCAATTAGGCATATTTTCGTTTTACCGTTATGTTATTCAGGTCTTACAAGGTTAAAACTAGAAACTCGCTGATGGCTCTTTCCGCTAAGGCTTTACCTGTTGTAACGCTCAATCACAAAATTCGGAATAAGATTCTATTTGTTCTCTTTTTGTCTTTACTAATTCATCGTTATATCGTTGTTATCATTGTTTTGTCGCTTGACGTTTTTGGCTTAGCAGAAAGCCGGGATCTCTAGGAAGCTAGGTTTACCTTACCTTCTTAAATCAACGAAAATCGCCAGTGCAAATTTTGGTTCCCACAAAAGACTTCCTAAATCATTTCTAGCTTAGTTCATTTCAACTTATACGCAGCGGATTATTATTTATTAACCATTGTTCTATATCCAGTCTATAAGTTGTCCGGTCCAAAAGTCTATGCCTCTGTCAGTTCCCTTACTACAATTCACAACAACATTCTTGTTCTTAGGAGTTCTTGACCTCTCCCTCTCCCTCTCGCTCAGAATGTGGAAAGAAACAAACTCATCCATATTATGCTTTGATTCTTCTCCAACTGAAAAACCGGGCTGAAATCGAGAACGATGATACGCCACCGCAAGATGAACTCGTCTCGGGGAGAAATAGCCCAAAAAATACGGACCGCCTCGAAGAAGATCCCTAATGATAAGCAAGTCCTCAAAAATGGGGGTATAGGGTTAGTAACTGCAAACAAAAAAAGTAAATGCAACGTTGGATATCTTCAAAACGAAAACAATAGATTTCTGATCAAGATACCCTTTTCGCCCCATCTACTCCTAAAAATGGGAAGTTTCCCGAGGAAGACGTCCAGCTCGCCAAACAGACGAGTTGCACCGCACAAGCCGAACAACTCGCCCGTTCGGCGAGTTGGATCAAAAAAATCCAACTCACCAAACGGTTGTGTTGGGTCGCACAAGCAATCCAACTCGCCCGTTTGGCAAGTTGGATCAATCAATCAATTTTCGTCCCATCCTCCGAACTCCCTCCTTCAGAAACGGATCGAATTCATCCTTGTTTCGTCTCGATCGAGATTGACATTGAAACTTTACCGTAAGAGCTTGTACCCTCGTATAAAGTTCAGATCGAACATGGTAAACATCAACGGTTGACTAAACACCTAAATTTGCCTGCACTATACGAAAGATCCTAACTCTCGTCGGGGACGACGTCGTTTTAAGAATGTTCTATCGATAAAATCGTAAAAGCGCTTAAGTCGAAAAATGGCCCGAGAAGGTCTAAAACACGGCTAAAACTCCATTCGCGATTTTATCCAAAATCTAACCCAATATTTATGACAGTTTATCTTTTATTTTGCAGGAAGAGATAAATGTCAAGTTCGGAATGTTAGTTTCCAAAGATAATCATGAAGATTGAAGGAAAAAAGGAATATTTCCGTGAAGCGATAAATTCGACCGAGGGTAGAAGGGGAAGAGCAAACCGCCTCTGGGAGGAGTATATAAGAACTTCAAGGTTGATGATGCATAAGACAAATGAAAATTCTTACTCAGAGCACACATAGCACTTAGGGCAATTAGGCATATTTTCGTTGTACTATTATTGAGCTTCGACTCAACTAAGTTATTCAAGTTTTACAAGGTTAGAACTAGGAACTCGGCATCGACTCTTTCCGCTAAGGCTTTACCTGTTGTAACGCTCAATCACATATTCGGAATAAGATCATCTTTGTTCTCTTTTTGTCTTCACTAATTCATCGTTATATCGTTGTTCTCATTGTTTGGTCGCTTGACGTTTTTGGCTTAGCAGAAAGCCGGCACCTCTGGGAAATCTAGGTTTACCTTGCCTTCCTACATCAACAAAAATCAACTGTGCGAATTTCGGTTCCCACAAAGGACTTCCTAAATCATTCCTAGCTTAGATCATTTCAACTTATAGCAGATGATTATTTTTTATTAACCATTGATCTATATCCAGTCTGTAACTTGTCCGGTCCAATTGTGTATGCCTTTGTCAGTTCCCTTACTACCATTGAGCTTACAGAACAATCCTTAAAACGGTTTAAGTCATACTGATCCGAGGTTCCATTCCCCTATAACATTCTACCAGCATCCTAACCAGATACTGATCAATCCAAGTATTGATAATTCATACCTTTGCCACATCCACAGAGCTTAGTAGCATATTGGTCCACCATTGATCTGAATTGCTCTTGCTTCTCTACTGGACCACAATCACTCAATGATCTTATTAAATGTCTTTATATTTGTACCTGGTCTAAACAAGTCACTTTCGGTACTTAGTCATTCAGCCAACCATCCCCTTAGACTTAAGTAATCAATTGGAAGTATTCATACAGTTAATGATATGCATCTCGCCTTTCTCGTCTCATGCATCATCTTGTATTCTTTGCCTTACAGGCTATAGTACCATGTCCAACCATTGGACTAACATTCTGATCAGATCCTAAGTCAGTCAACCAACCAACCTCAAATGACTTAGATATGATGAGTTTCCATCTTACCTGACCAGCCTCAGAATAACATTCCAATAAACCCGATCAGCCTTGACTTCCAAACCAATGCATCTTTCATCAAGTAAGAACCGACCCCTTGATCCACCATCTATGGATAAGGAAGTTCGTACTCTACTATAATCATAACACACACTGTCCATTTGGTCTATTCACAAATTTCCTAGTCAAACTAAGCCATTTTGCAGTCGATCGGACCATTTCCACAACTGGCCCATTGGGCCTTGATCCATTCTAATGGGCCGGACAAAGACCTTGGCGCACTAGCCAATTCAAGCCTAATAAACTAACGAATTTTTCCATGCCAAACAAAGGCCATCCGATCCATGGTTAAGACCCATCGAGCCATCCGATCCATGGTTAAGACCCATCGAGCCATCCACCCAGTCGGCCATGAACAATGGTTTGTGGTGTGTTTCACACATACATGACCTTGGCTCTTACCAAGACAATTCCGTTTCCAATCCACACCATTCCTCACGAAGATACAGAAAAGAAGAAGAAGAAGAAGTATTGAAAAGTAAGATGAAGAGATCGGATGTACTTGGACCAAATCCAACCCAAAAACCCGATCTTACCGATCTATGGTCTAAGGCAATGGCTCGCCAACCACACCCATTACCTGGAACGTCCATGATATTAATAACCACAAATTTATCAAGTCTTATCATTAACTTCCACTAATGATAAGATCCATCAATGGGTCGTGCATCTTTTCCCATGAACTTCCACGAAATTGTCTCTCCATGAACGTCCACCTTTAAGGCTATCTCATCCTTTGAAAGTGAAGTCCGGCCCTCTCTCTTCCTTCCTGCTGATTTTTGTGTGTTATAAAGCTCTGGATAATGCCTTGAGTGTTGATAAAAATGATCTAAACCCCTCAGAAGTTTGTTCTTAACTTCCCCCATGATCGCTCTCAAAACAATCTCCAAATTACCTTCACACGCATCTCGATCTTGGATTATAGAATCCAAATCTCTCTCCTTTTCTCTCTGTATTTTGTTATGAAGTAATATTTATTTTCGTGCCAGATTCCACTGTTTATAAAAGAAGGCGTAGGTAACTTCTTTGGCCAAGGAACACCCTTTTGTGCGCGAATGGGCACCTTTTGTCCCATAACATTCTTTCGCCATAACTGTTACCACTCACATCAATTAGCAGAGTCTAGATGGACCTACACCCTTACTTAAGGCCCTGAACTGAGCCCATAGACTGCCCAAGCCATTAGCCCAATGGCCAGACCACCCGACCCAACCGGCTGAAACCACGGCTCGGAGTGGCCCAGCTACCCAAGACCATAACACTCCGCCCAGCTGAGTTGAGCTGACTCCCAGCTGGTCCAGCTGAGTGAGCTAGTCATCCAGCTCAAGGAGCTATCCCGAGCTAAATCCAACTTCATCAAGCTGATCCAGCTGCTTTTACTCAATACTGAGCTGTCGTATCACCCATCCAGCTCGTCTAACCTTGTATCCTTCAGTATTTGGTTAAGTTTTAGTTTACTAATGCAATTAACCCTCCTTTTAGACCATGAAACGCTTGTCTTTAGGTCATCTGACTTGACTGGTTTGTTTCCTCTAACCATGGTCTGTCCTGATTACCTTATCCATGTCTGGGGATGTGACAGTCCCCGTTCACAGAAACATGCTTTTCCTTAGGAGATCTTAACCTCTCTCTCTCCCTCAGAATGTCCAGAGAAACAAATTCATCCATATTCGGCTTCGATTCTTCTCCAACTGAAAAATCGGGCTAAAGTCGAGAACGATAATACATCACCGCAAGATGAACTCGTCCCAGGGAGAAGTAGCCCTAAACATACGGACCTACCCGAATAAGATCCCTAATGATAAGCAAGTCCTCAGAACTGGGGTAGAGGGTTAGTAACTTCAAAACAAAGAAAGTAAGTGCAAGGTTAGATATCTTCGAAACGAAAACCCAACAGATATCTGATCAAGATACCCTTTTCGCCCCATTTACTCATAAAAATAGGAATGCAGCTCTCCTTGAGAATGCACTCTCTATACTTACAAAAAACAGTTTTTCTGAAACTCGTGTGTGTTTCCAGCAAAGCCCTTGATTATCAGCATATCATTCCTTCGGCTAAAACGTCAAATAAGCGACTTTTTACACCCGCTAGCTTCAGAAAAGCCTCAAAATAATAAGCATCAAGTCATGCCACACTCGTAGATCAACGCCAAGATACCAGTAGGGTGTTGCAAGCTAGTAGACGTAATATTGTTTGTCTAGGCTGAATCTTTTCCTTGATCAAAACTTCTTGTCTCCTCACAGCCACACTGGTCTGAACCACTTGATTCTCTTGCTTCTTCACATGGATGTTGAGATTGGTACAGCATCATTCTTTCCATTGAAGTCTACTGTCCTTCCCGAACCTTGTCAATCATGGCTTCAATCTTGTTGCTGTAAGGTCTCTGCTGCTGTGATCCTTTGTTGTAGCCATTCCTATGACCATCTCCATAAGATTTCATGTTGTTCTGGTTCCCATATCTCTAGAATCCATTTCCAATAAAGTTCACATCTTTTTCTTCAGCTTTTTGACTGTCATATCCCATAGCTCGTACACCTTCTATGAAGCTACCTTGAAACCTCTGAAAACTATTCAACTTGGCTTTTACTTCTTCCATCTGATCCTTGGTAAGTGTAGGGGCCAATTTTCTCAAATCATGATCACTTTTCTTGGTGTTGTTGCTTGCTTCCAAATTCTATATCAATCTAGTAGCTTCTGCAGAACTCCCAGTGCAGAAATTTCCCTCACTGGCTGTGTCTAAAGCCATCTGGTATGACAAATCAATACCTCTAAAGAAAGTGCTGAGAAGTTGCACTTCATTGAATCCATGGTGTTGACAATCTCTTTGGTAGGGTTTGAATCTGATCCAGGAGTTCCTGAAAGACTCTGCAGGCTCCTGTGCAGTTATGGCAATCCTGCTCCTCAAATCATCAGCTTTGCATCATCAAAGAAATTACGCAGGAAGGTGTTTATGATGTCTGTCCAGTATGTAGGAGATCATGGGTGGTAGCTGCTTTAGCCAATATGAAGCATCTCCAGAAAACCAATATTTGAAGAGCCTACACAGAAGATAGTCCTCAGGGACTCCATTAGCTTTAATGGTAGAAAAAAGATCCCGAAAACGCTCCAAGTGATCCAAATGCTACTAATTGGAATGTCCATGAGATGGTGTATGTGTCACAATAAGCTTACTTGAACTCAGAATCGTTCCTCTGGAAAGTTGGCGGTTGAATGGCAGATCTATTTGCGTATATTTGATCTGGACAATTGTAGTCTACCAACGTTCTTGGTTGAGCATTCTGGGCTTTAGCTATAGCTGCTTCTTCTTGTTCAAATATTACAGTACCATGAACATTAATTATCTTGCCTGTTGCATTACACAGATCAAGGTCATACATGTCCCCTCTCTCATTCCTAGCCACGATCAGCATAGCAACCATCTATGCCAGCAGATGTCTCGGGACTGGTGTCGATTGATGCCGGCCGATGAGTGTCCATTGGCAAAGAAGTGTTGGCGTCGATCAATTTTTGTCGCTTCTCCTTGCGGATGCTACGTTCGATTGCTACTGGGTCTGAGAAAACTAAGTATTTCGCCTCGTTGCTTCTGGTACTTTTGGGCATGCACCTGAAACACAAAAGGAAAAGTTTCTTTTTTGTAGTAAACTGGAAAAAAACCTAGAAAAAAACTGGCAAAACAAATCTAATGGCGATCCAAACTCCCCAAAAACGGCGCCAAATTTGATACGTGCTCAAATTACCCTAGAGGAGCTACTGATTACTCTCTCAAATACGATGTGCACCTGTAGTACTTAGGGATCAAATCCAAGAGCGAGGGCACACAATAGATTTGATAAAGCTAGGTAATTTATAAAACTTAAGAAACAAAAAATTAGGATTGAGTTTGTTGTAAGCAATTAAAGAAAATAGCTAGATCTAGGGTTTTCAGGTAGTGAATTATAATGGACACTGGTTTTTTAATCATAGAACACAAATTTAATAGGTAAAGACATAATTGACCGTTGATTGATGGTATGCAAATGGCATCGATCGATTGATTGTATGCAAATGAAATCGATCAATGGCTTTCTTAGTCAAACATTATACGATCACATTCGCTAAGTTTACTTGGAATTAATTGACTATTCTCTCGATTATCCCTAGAAACTTAAGCGCAACAGGATTAGTTTGGGTAACGCTCCTACTCTCGTATGTACCAGTTATCCTAATATCAGGGTTCTAGTTAGCTACTCAAGAACATAAGCAATAACCACAATACTGATGATAGATCTAATAATCACCCTAGTAATTCTATTGTTTGGCTTATCTGTCAAAACCATTAATCAACCCTAATGCTAACTAAAGATCTACTCACACATAGCTAAATAGAACAAAATCATCAACAAAAAATAATGTATAATGTTAGGGATAAAAAACTTGGGTTCCAATACAAAGCTTGAAAGAAGCCTTGATTTTGTCCCTTAAAACTACTAAAATATCTAAACTTATAAAAGAGCTCTTTTTGCATAAAACACAAACAAATATAATATAAACTAGGTAAAACTCGTCTAGGGGCAATCTTGTAGTTCATGTGACATGGGCTTCAAGTCGAGTATTATGTGAATTGGGCTTCTGCATGTTGACCGTCGATCAATGGAAATGGTTCATCGTCGATCGACGTAACTCTCTGTCTTTGACTCATACATACTAGTTTTGACCAGCTACAGAGTTCCTGTCTCTTTGAGCTCCAGACAGGCTCATAATCTCTATAATGCTGAAAAATGCACATGGACCTCAAAAGACTCTAAAACATATCATAGACACACATAACATATTCCAAATAGGGCCTATAACATGGTATAAAAGTGGTAAATATTAGGACCTAACACTTACCATCTTCAATCCCGCAACTCGTCATACTTCCTCCGCTTTAAATCTGACGCTGCAGGCGACACACCTAAATCTTTAGTCTTCCTAGCTTGCTTCGCCTTAAGCAAAGATCTCTCAGTGTTCCCAAGATCCCTCTCAATCTTTCCAATCAAAATTTCCAACTGTGACACATCGAGGGAATGAGAACCGACGATAACCTTCAACTTCGCCTCAAACTGCAAAGACTTATCCTGCGACTCTGCAATCTCTTTCGTAAGTCGCTCAACCAGTCGTTAATCATCCCATCAATCAAAGTAACGAACTGAACAAACAAAATAATAATAATAATAATAATAATAATAATAATAATAATAATAATAATAATAATAAAATAATAATAATAATAATAATAATAATAAGAGAAGAGCAAACATACTAGCGAAAAGAGTTCCTAAAAAAAACAAAACTTCGCACGGTGTGGCGGCATCAGACACAAACCAGGTACTCTCAAAGGTGAAGGCCCTACCTCAACACCTCTAACGCATCTTCTCTTTTTAGCCGCATCAGGATTGACACAAGGCCTCTTACGACCCTTCGATGTAACACTGGGAGAGAAGCTGGGAGTGCTCAGTCCTAAAACAATCTCTCTCTTGGCTGGCGGAGGCACTGATTCAGGATCTTGCTCGGTCTCCGCAACAGGGATTGGAGTCGTAGCCTAGCCCGACGGCTGTACCCCAACCTCGGCCGCAGGCCCAAGCACGTTTGCTGCTCAATCACCAGGAACAACCTCAAGGGCAGGTGGTACCTCGGCCCAAGGAGTTAAGGCGCCGATTGGGGCATGAGAGTTTGGCGGATCAGCGTGAGAGGAACCCTCCGACTAGTCCTGAAAAGAGAGAAACTCAGCCGTGAGACGGAACAACACCAGGCACAGGAAAACTCGACGAACTCGCACGAAGGGCATTGCCCATCTCAGCGTCTTGGGTTCTTTGTTCATCGCGAGAGGAAGACATCTTTGTTTACAGAAGCTATCGAGAAAATAGAAGTAGGAAAAAGTTGAAAAGTGTGGAATGAATGAAGAATGAGCGTCCAATACTTATAGGGATGAGAAATCTCTGAAATAAAATAATTGACAAAACTTTCGAGAAAAGGAAAATCGTATTCCTTGCCACAGATTCCGATTACTCGCGTATCACTAGCTCGCAAAAATCATGCTCCAAACTAACGAGCTGGGGGCTAAATGTTTGGGTCAAATCGGTAATGTTGAAATCAACATCCAAGATTGCTACACTATCTTTCAAAAAGCTTGTTCAAAATTAATTCAGGAAAATCTTAAGGGATAAGCTTCGGAGCAACAAGAATTACACGAGGAGAATCTGAGACCATGCTCTCTCATCCAATCCCCTTCCTCGCTTTGTCTCCAACAAGCGACCACGCCTCGTTGCCAGCAGGCGACGGTGCCTAATCCTTAGCAGGCGAACACGACGCCTCCATTTTTCTCGTCCTTGCTACTCATCTCTTTTAGTCTTGAAGTGAACGGTCTCTTGTATCGTCTCGATCGGAGTTACTATTGAAATTTTACTATAAAATTAGCCAAGATGTGTTATCTCATAAAATTTCAAATAACCCGTATAAAACAGTAACAGTTAACTCGATACCATTGTTATCCCGACAATACAATTGGTTTTATTATCTCATGTAACCAACGGTGTGGGTACCAGCATCATATAGAAATGATTTCTCTGAAAGAAACCTTGAAAACGTTTAAGTCAAAAAACAGCCTGAGAAGGTCTAAAATGTGATAAAATCCCACTTACAATTTTAGACGAGAATGACCCTGGACTACAATGACGGTTTGCTTGATTGTCGTAGAAGAAAATAGAAAAGAAAATAAATATCAAGTTTCCAGGATAATCATGAAGATCGAGAGGATGAGGACGATTTGCGCAAAGAGATAGACTCGAATTAGGGGGCAGAAAAGGAAAGCCGATCGACCTAGAAGGCATATATAAAAAAGAGTCAAGTCTAGAAGCAAAAGGGGATCCAGAAATTAGACCTTAGGAAATTACTGTTAGCTTTAGGAGAACTTATGACTTAGGCGGCTAGCGGGTTTGATACTTAGAATGTTATAATGCTTTGTTCACTTGTTCTTCGTTGTCGTGAATTTCCATCCATCCTGTTTTCGGTGAAACTCATTAGACTATCATCAAATTATTCAATAAAACGCCTATGTGCAATTTCTTAGGATATTTTTGTTATTGTCACTTTTTTAATATTCATGTGTTTGCGTAGGGAATCCGGACCCTCAAGGAAATTTGAGAATCTTGGCTTTCCTCAAGGAAATCATTTTGATGGAGGAACCACTACGAGATCAAACAATTATGGGGGAAAGAATAGTAGAAAGAAAAGGAGAAATTGGAAGATGAGAAAAAGGACCAGCGGCCCTCAGGTTTTCATTGATTCCTCACTTCTCAGATGGTGTCAGTAAATCAAGAGTGCACAGCAGATGCTTCTCACAACAGTTTGCAATGCTTCGAGCACTCCTTATTTCTGAGATGATAGACAAAGGAGAAGAGTCTATGGAAGGCTTCACAAAAAGTGTGACAAATCTAGAGATATTGGAATTTGGTAATTGTTTTGAGCAAGTTCGCAATCTCATCTGGAATGAATCAGAGTTCCAAAACGTCAAGCTAAAGACTATAACCAAGCGCAGAGTGGGAGGCAACCCACTGTTTAGTAAGTTTTAAATTTTGTTTTACTTTCATTTATTACAGATTTTTTGTTTTTGCTTTATTTCAGTTAAAAAATAAGATTCGAGGACGATAGTCAGCACATAGCGCCGATCGGAACTTGATCAATTTCGATCGACAGAGCAAACGGAGCATCGATCGATCGCCACTTAAATGTGTTGATCGGCGGTCACCATTAACAAGCCGGTATATCGTTTTTTCTTGTTAAATTGTGTCTTTATGATTTATTTATCCTAACCAAACCAGAACGGGGTAACACTAGGGACATTGTTATTTAATTCTTGGGAGGTTTGCTAATGCTATTTATGTTGGGGTCAAAATCAGTTACGACGGAATCGACGTCAGAAACCTATCGGGAGATGCGCCATTTGTGAAAAGAGAGATAATATCTCAGAAAAAGGGGAACGGGAAAAATCAAAGTCAAATCTCGGTTGAACAAGAATGAATGGTCTGCATAAGTGAGCCATCAAGAAGAGTTTGTCTTAAGACCTCGGGTCAGCGTATCCCCGAGTGGCTACACGACAAAACGACTAGAAGACTCGATCATCCAACTACCCGGACATAGAAGTTGGCCGAGAAAGACATCTAACTTGTCGAAATGGGCAAATCAAACCACAAGACCCGACCAGCTCGCCCGTTCACCGAGTTGGACCGGTCCAAATCGCCAAACGGGCGAGTTGGGGAACGCATGTCGACCATGTCGCCCGTTCGGTGAGTTGGACTGGTCCAACTCGCCAAATGGGAGAGTTGGGCAATGCTGGCCGACCAACTCGCCCGTTTGGCGAGTTGGAACAATCCAACTTGCTGAACGGGCGAATTGGACAGCGTGGACTGACCATTGTATCCATGCCATCCAACTCGCCCGTTCGGCGTGTTGGACAAGCCCAACTCGCCAAACTGGCGAGATAGGTAGCACAAGCAATCTGACTTGCCTGTTCAGCGAGTTAGATCAATCAATCCATTTTCACATCTTCCTCGTAACTCTGACTTTTGAAACTTAATCGAACTTATCTTTGTTCCTTCTCGATCAGGATTGACATTGGAACTTTTCTGTAAGAACTCGTTTTCTCGGGAAAGGATCGGGTCGATCGTATGAGACGGTAAATGTTAACGAAACACCTGGACTCGACACCCCATACGAGAGATCCCAACTCTTGGACATCGTCGTCTTAGGAATGCTCTTTCAATAAAATTGTAAAAACGCTTCAGCCAAAAAACGGCCCGCGAAGGTCTAAAACTCGGCGAAAGGGCCACTCTCGATTTTATCCGAAATCAAGACCAAAGTGTGTGGCGGTTTATCTTTTATTTTGCAGAAAGGGATACATGTTAAGTTCTGAAGATAAATGTCAAGATCGGAAGATAAATGTTAAGTTTCCAAAGATAATCATGAAGATCGAGGAAAAAAAGGAATATTTCCGCGAAGCGATAAATTCGACCAAGGACGGAAGGGGAAAGAGGAAACCGCCACTAGAGGAGTATATAAGGACTTCGAATGTGATGGTGCAAAGGACACACGAAAAGCTCTACTCAGAGCAAACATAGCTCTTAGAGCATTTACCAAACTTGCCATTTTTGTTATTCGAGCTGCGACTCAACTAGGGTTTTGCAGTCTTAGGTTGTTAGAAGTAAGACTCATAGTCAAGGCTCCTATCCTGTTGTAAACGCTCATACACAAATTCAGAATAAGACATCTATTTGCTCTCTTTTCGATTATTACTTTATTTTTCTATCTTTACTTCGTATTCTAATTGATTGGTGTGTGGTTCAGCAGATATTCTGGACCTCTAGGAAACTAGGGTTTACCCTACGTTCCTAATTGAACAGAAATCGATAGTGCGAATTTTGGTTCCCATAGTATGGCGCTAGAAGGAGGGAGGGGTACAGATGAATCTAACTCTCAGCCATCAACGCTCAATCAAACCATGTCAGATCTCAACAACCAACAGCCTCGTGACGACAATGTCGTCGACGAAAACGTTGAAAACACTCTAACGGCGAACGTCATTGCGGTCAACACCGACGGAAACACCACAGCGTTCGAGGAGGAGAAGAAGATGTTCTCGAATTTTGAGAAGAAGTTGGCAGAAGAGGATAAGTTCATGAACTCCCTCGCTAAACAGGTTGAAACCCTCACAGCGAGGAACATGGCCATTTTTTCGCGTGGAACAACCCGAATCTGCAGAAGAAGACTCGACTTTGCAACACCTTTGGACCGGTCCAACAACACGCAAGGCAAACCATCTGGACAAAACCTTGACGAAGTGACCCCCGGGCCAACATGGAATAACCCGGGAGATCTGCCTCCTATTAAAGAAGATAAAGAAGGAGGAGAAGTCGAACACGTCGACGTGGAATCTAGCAGTTAGTCCGAACCCACAGACAAAGACGCAGACATACATCTGCGCCGCACAAGGAGCCGGGTAGCTCAGGAGGAATCCCAGTTTGACAACCCTATGAACTAAGAAGAAGAAGCTATCTTCTGGAATGAATAGGAAGAACTGGCCGAGGAGCAAACTCGAAGCACTCGCAGTAAACACCAACAAAGTCGGAAATCTGCTAGCAAGAGTTCTGAAATTTGCGATCTCCGCGATGATCTCATGAAAACGGTGGCCGAAGTTAGGGCAGTGAAGTCCCAAATCCACAACGCTACTAACACCACATTAGAGATCGATGTGCTGCTTGAAGAGGCTCATAAAACACCTTTTATTACTCGTATCACCGAAACCAGGGTTTCGGATCCTGGGAAGGTCAAAGTGATGCCATACGACGGAACTACTGATCCTAAGCCACACCTGTAGGCTTTTCAAGTCGCGATGGGGAGAGACAGATTTAGAGAAAACGAGAGAGACGCCGGTGAATGCCGCCTCTTCGCAGAAAAACTCCGAAGAGCAGCGCTACAATGGTTCTCTCGCCTCAGGCGAAACTCCATCGGAAGCTTCCGACAGCTCGCCTCAGAATTCCTCAAACAATACTCGATGTTCATAGATCGAGAAACCTACGACGTGGACCTATGGAGGTTTTCCCAGGAAGGGGACAAAACTCTCCGCGACTTCATAAAATGGTTCAAAACCGTCATGGCTAGATTCAGCAGGATAAGCGACAATGTCGCGATAGACGCACTTCGAAAAACGCTCTGGTTCAAGTCAAAGTTCAGGAAGTGGATAACTTTGGAAAAGCCGCATACAATCCAGGTCGCGCTTCACAAAGCCAAGGATTACATCATCATCGATGAAGAGACGAAGGTCTTGTCCCAGAAATGGAAGCCAACGAAGAATGCGTTGAAGGATCTGGGGTCGGATCAGAAATTAAAAAAGATAAACCCTCGCAACGACAAAATCGTCCAGCGCGGAGACAAAGAAACGCAGCACATAGCTGCGCTATTAACTCCGAATTGGAGCAAGAACGGACGACGGGTAATACGTGGACCAGAAATCTGAATTACGACGAAAACGCCTTCTGTGACTTTCACCAAACGCGCAGACACTCGACCATTAACTGCAAAGTTCTTGGTGCGAGATTGGCCGCAAAGCTGCTCTCCGGAGAACTCTCCGAAGTCTCCAGCCTGAAGGATCTCATCCTCGATTCGGATCGCCCCCGAAAAACGACAGGCCTCATCAAACGGAGAAACCTTTCCAATTGGGAGAAAAGCGAGGAAGAAGGTAGGACGAGAAGGGCAACGACAACAATTGTCGCAAGGTAAACATGATCATTTACGGATCGCAATTCTACAGCGATAACGTCTCGTCCATCAAAGCTTATCAGCGCAAGGCCAAGGTAAGCGCAAATTCGCCAATCTGGCCAACGCTCAATGACACTCCGAAGGGAGCAATCACTTTCGACGATGAAGAGGTCGGAGGAATCGATGAGCCACACTGCGATCCACTCGTAATTGACCTCGTAATAAGAGATTTCGAGGTCGTTAGGGTTCTCATTGACACGAGGAGCACGGTAAACGTCATCTTTCGTGACACTCTCAAAAGGATGAACATCGAGTTAGGCGAAGTTGTACTATCACCTAAGCCACTAACCAGTTTCTCTGGCACGACATCAATGACCTCCGGATCGATCAAATTACCTGTTGCGGCAAAAGAAGTCACAAGATCGTCGATTTCGCGGTCGTCGATCACCTGGCCATCTACAACGTCATCATGGGCACGCCTTGGCTAAATGCCATGAAGGCAGTCCCATCGATTTATCACTTATGCATTAAGTTCCCAACTCATAACGGGATCACCGTGATTTGGGGCTGCCAGAAACAGTCCAGACGCTGCTTCCTGGATGAGCACAGCTAAGAAAAATCAGGAACACCACGATGGCAAAGACCAAGCGCTTGAAGATATCCCACGCATCAGTCGAAAGTAATTCAGGCAAAGACGACCTAGAATCGTCGACTCTAGCAACAGCTAGCGAACAACCAGTTCCAGTGCCCGACGCGTCAAGCCCATCGAAGAAGACAAGTCCAACGGAAGACGTCAACCCAGCAACTGACGCACTCCACAAAAACACAACGACCAAGTAAACAGACACGCCCAAACAAGCAGGACTACAAGATGGCTTGATCCTCGAAAGGGGTACATAGGCAGCTCGTCAAAAAGACGAGTTCAACTATCCCCCTCCCTAAAAAAGGGGAGGGGAGTGGGTACATATACGAATACTTGTATATTTCCACATTCAGAAATAAAATTGCATTGTACTCAAAATTTTCAAAAAAGTTGGGCAATAAAGAGATCTCTATAATTTTGTATGTTATACATCCATACACGAGAAAAACGATTATCGCACCATCCCAGAAACAGAAACTCACGAAAAAATGTTCCTCCTCGAAATGGATCAACTCCACACTATCTTATCTTGGTCGAATCATCAATCTCGATTCCCGACCGAAGCACAAGACCCTGGTCCCATATGCTCAAAGCATTACTTACGCAAATAAAGTTTTCGAAAAAAGAGGCGAGAAGTCGTCTGAATTTTTGAGAACATACACCCAGTCCATTAGCGACTACAAAACACTCGGCAATTGGCCCCGCCGAGCTCTTTAGCCGTCTTAAATATACGCACCCAGGTCCGTCCTAGGGACAGATCCTCTCACATTCGACTTGGATAAACAGCGCGCTATAATAAAATTTGAAAGTTTGGTTAGAACTTTCGGGAGACTTAAAAATTATCCCCAAAGAGATGCTCAACTTCGACCAGACAAGTCATATGAGCCAAGAACCTATTGTGGACTTTAAAACAGAACGGAGTCACGTTCAAATCGAAACAAGCAAAACGAAAGCTTAGTCATTGCAAAGCCTTAAACCGAGAGTAAACCTAGGTCTTGCCCTAAACCCACCACACTAGTCTCTAACATCTCAAGGCATTATATCAAAAAGATACGAGATCCTAAAATCATTTGTTTTCATCCGTATCTAAACGTTCTCGAAACTTCGAAAACTCCTCGAACATCTTGCACAAACAACAAATAGGATGATCCAAAAAAAGAGGAGGAAGTCAAGATGACAACTCGAGTTTTCTTTCTACACTAAACAAATTCCAAACATCTTTTTAAACACCCACTTATCATAACAAGCATTGTTCGAATGAAAGTTAATATTAGATAAGGACAAAAGGCCACACTCGGCTAGTCCCGATACATACGACCATAGTCAGCTGACAATGAACATAACAAAAACATACAATAATACAGAAGAAAACATTCTCGAATCAGTCGGGACCTCGCGATTACTCATCAAAATCAAAGCACCCGGTCATCGATCTACCAAGCGAATAGTCTTGACATCCATAGGAGCCCTTGGCTGGTTTAATTTACCCGTCTCTTCGGCATTCCTCGCCTCGTCCTCCATCGTATCGGTAGAAACAGGAATCAGTTCCCACTGTTCCCAAATACTCTCCTCAATCTGAGGAATCGGAAAGTCCTTATCCCTCCCGTTCATGCGCCCGGTCTGCCTGGCATATTTGACACCAAATGAATATTCTAGGGCTTGCGTGAGGTATAGTCTACCCACAGCGCCGCGACACTTGCGATAATCCCCGAAGTCCTTATAACCCTTCGTAAGCTCCTCGAATTCATACGAAAACTTTTCGCGATGGGTGTTCATGAGTTCAGCCATTTCTCTCTTCCCTCGCCTATAAGCATGACGAACCTCCGTCGCGACCGACTCCCTCTCACAAAGACGACACCTTTCCAACTCGTCTCTCAGAAGATCAATCTCATTATTGGCTTTCTCAGCCCCTAACTGAGCCATGCGTTCCTCCTCGCAGCTCGCATCAAGTGCTCGGTTCATCATAAGGAGACCCGTCGAAGTATCTCAAAGTCAAGAAAAAGCTTGTCCGCAAAAGAGAATAATAAAAACTTACCACGTTGACCATCCTCGATGCCAGGGTAAACTCTGGGGTCTCTCTAGACCCACCTATGCCCGGAGTATAGTCAAAACCAAGCAGCTCACCGAGATCGCCCCGTTCACCACCACTCCCGCCTACTTGACTATATAGGTAGTCTCTTAGTATATTGTCGGAGAAACACCGCTGGTTAGCCGCTTCATCCTCGACAACGATGCATTTGTCCTTGCGAGTCTTCGGTCTTTCCTCTCTCGTGTGAATCGCGCACGGAAATAATCCATCCATTGGCGCCTCCGACCCTTCCTCTACCGGCAGATCCGGCTGGTACCAAGAACGGTGGAGAGCAACAGCATGACCGACCCTTTTTGGGTTAACCGTTGCCAAAAAACACGGGTGAACATGAAGCAAGTCTTGGATGGTATCCATACATTCCAGACTTGGAGGAAAAATATTAGTCTCTGAAATTAAAATGTAAACAAAACATATTAGAGATCAAACTTCACCGAAAAAAAGAGAGGGGAGGGGGACACTTGATCAAGGAAACCTTTCAGACCCCATCTAGTCCTAAAGATGGAGAGGCCATTCGCTTCTACAGACGCATCGTCAACACGGATGAAACAGAAGTGCTTACGCTAGTTATCATAGTTTGACACGAATTCCCTTATGATCGTCATCCCCGACCGAGGCCTCAACTGAACTATGGACGCCATCCCGACCGAATTAATCAGAGCGTCGAGATGGTTGGCATCAAGGTTCATACCTAATTCGTAACTCAGCACAAGAATCCCGACAATATGCTGCAAACTACACGGGTTTATTTGAATAATCGATATCTTGGAACAATCGAGATGTCGCGGTATGTTCTCGGGAAAAGAAACCACAAATGGCACTGCATCAGGTACACCTCATAATACCTAAAGTAACCCTCGGGCGGAAACTGAGCGACCTCTCCAGCCTCCGGAAGACAGAATTCAACTAATTCAGGAACTCGGCAATGGCTCCGGATGGTAGGAAGCCCATTCTAACAGATTTGCTGGGACAACTCTCTACGGAATTGGCATGAAACGGAGGCAAGGCCCACATACCAGGTCTGGGAGGTTTCACTTCTCCCCTAGCCGCCCAGTACGCCTCGGCTTTTTCAGGGTCAACCGAGTGAGCCTAAATTTTCACCTTTGGCCCAGAATCATTGTGTTGAAAGCTGGAACCATCAGGGACAGAACGGTCGTCACAAGACTTTGAAGAAACCTTTCTTCTCGAAGACATAATTTTCTTTTTACCAAAGGAGGGAAAGATAGAAGAAATTATTTTAATTGTTTTGTGGAAATGTGCAAGTAAAGAATTTGCAAAACCCACTTCACATACTTATAGAAGAAAGGATTAACTATTTCACCTCCAGGCTTCAGACGTAGGATTCCGCCTAATCCATCCAATATGCCCAAAAAACGCTTGCAAAAACATCACAGTTCTGACAAGTTGGGGGGCTAACTGTTGGGGTCAAAATCGGATAAGACGGAATCAATGTCAGAAACCTATTGGGAGATGCGCCCTTTGTGAGAAAATAAATAATATCTCGAAAAATGGGGAACGGGAAAAATCAAAGTCAAATCTCGGGTGAACATGAAAGAATGGTCAGCTGAAGTGAGCCATCAAAAAGAGTTTGTCTTAAGACCTCAGGTCAGCGTATCCCCAAGCAGCAACATGACGAAACAACTAGAAGACTTGATCATCCGACTCCCCGGATGGAGAAGTTGGCCGAGCAAGACGTCCAACTCGTCGAAACGGGCAATCCAACCAAAATAACCGACCAGCTCGCCTGTTCGGGGAGTTGGACTGGTCCAACTCGCCAAACGGGCGAGTTGGGAAATGCATGCCGACCAAATCGCCCGTTCGGCGAGTTGGACAACGTGGTCCGACCAACTCCCCCATTCGGCAAGTTGGACAGCACATGACAACCAACTTGCCAAACGGGCGAGTTGGACAGTGTGGGCTGACCAACTCGACCATTCGGCTAGTTGGAGAACACATGCCAACCAACTCGTCAAACGGGCGAGTTGGACAGCGTGGGCTGACCAACTCGCCCATTCGGCGATTTGGACAGCATGGGCCGACCAATTCGCTCGTTCCGCGAGGTGGACAAGCCCAACTGGCCGAACAGGCGAGTTGGGTGGATCATGACGACCAAATCACTCGTTCGGCGAGTTGAACAAGACCAAATCGCCCGTTCGGCGAGTAGAACAAGCCCAAATCGCCAAACGGGCGAGATAGGTAGCACAAGCAATCTGACTTGCCCGTTCAGCGAGTTGTTTCAATCAATCCAATCTAACCTCATTCTCGTAACTCTCTCTTTCCAAACTTGATCGAACTTATCTTTGTTTCGTCTCGATCGGGATTTACATTGGAACTTTACCGAAAGAACTTGTTTTCTCGAGAAAGGATCGCGTCGATCATATGAGACGGTAATGGTTAACTAAACACCTAGAGTCGCACACCCCATGCGAGATATCGGAACTCTCAGACGACATCATCTTAAGAATGCTCTTTCAATAAAATTGTAAAAACGCTTAAGTCAAAAAAACGGCCCGAGAAGGTCTAAAACTCGGCTAAAGGCCCACTCGCGCTAAAATTTGTGACGGTTTATGTTTTACTTTGAAGGAAGAGATATATCTTAATTTCTGAAGATAAATGTCAGGTTCAGAGGATAAATGTTAAGTTTCCATAGATAATCATGAAGATCAAGAAAAAAAAAGGAATATTTTCGCGAAGCCATAAAGCCGACCAAGGGCCAAAGGGGAAAGAGCAAACTGTGTATAGAGGAGTATATAAGGACTTCGAAGGTGATGATGAAAAGTACACACGAAAATTTCTACTCATAGCACTTAGAGAATTTAGGCCATTTTCCGTTTTTTTTATTCGAGCTGCGACTCAACTAAGGTTTTGCAGTCTTAGGTTGTTAGAACAATGGATCTCGCTGACAGCTCTCATTGCCAAGGCTCCTACCCTGTTGTAAATGCTCATACGCAAATTCGGAATAAGACATCTATTTTCTCTCTTTTCGATTCTTACTTTAGTTTTCTATCTTTACTCCGTATTCTTAATGATTGGCGTGTGGTTCAGAAGATATCCGGGAACTCAGGGAAACTAGGGTTTACCTTACGTTCCAAATTCAACGGAAATCGACAGTGCGAATTTGGTTTCCCACAATTTATTGTTGTGAGCTTTTCTTTGATATATCTATATAAGTTTTCAAAAACTTTATTGAGTCAAGAAGGGGATTATTTTACTTGTTCACTAACCGCCTATTGTACCATTCTTAGATTTGTTGCTTGCAAAGAGTACTAGAGATACCAAAGTGGATAATCATGTCACTATATCACATTTGCTTAGAAAGTTTGAAGGAACCGAAGCTAGCCTCCAACCTAATACTGACTTATTTGCTTGCTTTGGGGTTTGGCATACATTGGATCAGATTCCTCCTGCATATCTAGAAGGTAAAAGTCTGTGTGCATCTGATTCCCTTCTCTTTCTCTCTTCAACATCTAAAAAAGGAAAGAAAAGATTGAGATGATTTCCTAAGATGCAGAAGGGTATGTACATTACCGATGATCCCACTATTCTAATTTAAATGAATGATCACACATCGTTGAAAGTGAAGGGTAGGTACACTACTGATGACCCCACTATTCACCTACAACTTTTCCCAAAAGAAAAAAATATAGAGAAAGAAAAGAAATCAAAAATAAGATGGCAAGATGGACTGTACCAACATCATTGTCCATTGAGTTTTAGATTTAAAAGATTCAAAGAAGAGAGAAAAGAGGAAAAAAGGGATAAGAGAAGACTACTACCTGTGTATTGAGAATACGTGTAGGGTCAAAAGTCCATGTGTCCTTTGATCGATACTCCCAAGGTAAAGTCTGCACTTTTATTTTATGCAAGAAATGAGGTTAGTAGAGGGGTGAGTCAAACTAGTATTTGCTAAGTTGCTGGTAGAATGGATTTGGTTGCTATACTAGGATAATATATACAAAGTCTATAATATTAGCACTTATTTTATGTGGTTGCAACATAGTCGAGGTGATAAGGATATTATAGATATTGTGACTCTCGGCGTTTTCAAACCTTTTTTAGATTGTGATATATTTTGCTTGAGGAGAAGCAAAAGGATAAGTCTGGGGAAGTTGATATACCATGGAAATTTACCACTTTTAGGCCGTAGTATATGTGCTTTTAGAATCTTTAATATGAGTTTGGATTATGTTTTAGAGTATTTTCAGGTTAAGGTACGTTCTGGACAAATTTGGTGATTCTAGAGTTTTTTAGATGAGAACTGCGCAGACGCATCATATTGTTATCTATGGATGGATATCTTCCCACAGTTTGATTGAGCCCATATTTTGACACGAGATAGAGCTTTAAGTTTTCTTTCCCATTCCACTTGTTTGAGTTTAATCAGCATTCTGTACCAGACGTTATTCCTTTTTTACTGAAGAGTGGTCTGTCTGCGCCGCGAGAGGAAGCTGTCGAGAAGATGAATGAGTGTCGATCGACGGCGCAGACTTAGTGTCGATCGACGAAGATCCCAGAAGACATGCCCACCTTGTTTCAAGACCGACTTAAGCCCAGAAGCTACCACAAGTTACAAGAATACCCTTGGTCGACTAAAAACCTTATTTATGTGTTGTCTAAGCCATTGTTGACGACTACGCTTTAGAAGCTTTATTCTATTCGTTGTTATTAGTTAGGAGAGAAGAGAGGAACTCCTTAAGAGTCCTCTTGCAACTCATTTGGTTTTTATATTTATTCTATTGCAATTTTATTTATTCATCTATGATTTCTGTCATGTCTGAGTACGTCCACCTGCTAGGTTTAGGTTTTATAGGGTATTCTTGAATTAACCCAAAATAGGATTGCTAGGATGAAGAGATATCAGTCTTTAGAATTGTGTTTAATGCTTACGTTCTAGAGTAGCTAACTAGAAACCTGAACTTAAGACATGGACAAATACAAGAGTGGATTCTATGACAGAATTGATTCCATGGAGATAGCTTGTTAGATACATGCGATAGCTGGTTTAATTAACCTAGCGGATGAACTTCCTGTCTGACAACCGTCGATCGACACTCGGCCTTAGCCGTCGATCGACGGTCTACTCTTACGTCCGCTTACGAGAGTTGGGACAAGAAGGGGTCAGACTAGTCTCTGCTTTGAACCTTGACCACACTGGCTCTTGTTTCGTCTCGATTGGAGTTACCATTGGAATTTTACGATAAAAACCATAAAGACTTGTTTTGTCGTATAAATTCAAATTGACAATATGAAATGACAACGGTTTACTTAACAACATATTTTCCTCGTCTATACAAGTAATTTGAACTATTTATAAAATTGACGTCGTACCAAAGGTGTTCTTTCGAAAAAATAGTAAAAACGTTTAAGTCAAAAACTGCCCGAAAAGGTCTAAAACTCGGCTAAAAGCCCTCTTAGAATTTTAGACAAATTGATCCCAAGGATACTATGACGGTTTATCTATTGTTCGCAGCAGAAGATAAATGTCAAGTCAGTCAGATAAATGTTAAGTTTCAAGGGATAATCATGAAGATCGAAGAAGAATGGAAAATTTCCGCAAAGCGGTAAAATCAAATCAGGGGTAGAAAACGAAAGAGGAAACCACCTTAAGGAGGATTATATAAGGAGACACAAGGCTAGAGAAGCACCACACAGAGAACACACGGAAACTTAGAACGTAGAGCGATATAGGCAGAATTTTGTTTTCTATTTTCGAGCTACGACAAAACTAGGTTAACAAGTCTTAGGTTGTTAGAAATAGGGAACTAACAAACAGCTCTTGCGGCCGAGGCTTTACCTGTTGTAAGGCTCATTCAAGAATTCAGAATAAGATCTTCTTTGCTCTCTTTCGTTTTTATCGATATATTATTTCGTCTGTTTTCGGCGTCTGATTGCTTCACTTTTGGCTTAGCAAAACTCCGGGACCTCTAGGAAAGTTAGGATCTCTCACCTTTCCTTATTTTACAAAAATCGATGGTGCAAAATTTGGTTCCCACAGTTTGGCGCTTGAATGAAGGGGGGTATGGATAAATCTAACTCTCAGCCACAAACGCTCGATCAGACAAGTCTAATGATGATCAGACCAACAATCTCGCGACGATGGAAGAATCCGCGACAACGTCAATATTCCAGCAGCAAACGTCCCTGCAGTTAACACTGAGGCCAACACTGCGGCGTTCGAGGAGGTAAAAAGATGTTCTCCGCTTTTGAAAAGAAGTCAAAAAAAACAGGAGAAACTCATGAAATCTCTCGCTAAATAGGTCGAAATTCTAACATAGAGGACCCGAGCAGTTTTTCCTCATGGAACCACTAGGGTTCGGGGGAAAAGACTCGACTTTGCTACTCCGCTGGACAGGCCTGGCAACTCGTGGGAAAATCCATCAAGAAAAAATATCGGCGAGCCAACTTGGAGTGATCTTGACCAGCCTCAACATGAAGGGTGTGAAGAAAATTATGAACCAACTATGCAATGGATCATAGCATGGTCTAATGGGTTTTCCGGAGAACATCTTGGCTTGATCCATGAGGTAAAGGACCGAGAGAAGTATATATGCTTTGATAAGTTCTTTATCATGGATGGATCATCTATGGATCAATATGCACGACTGGTGTGCAACTTACTCGAACAGGAATGAGAATGGACAAACTTGTTTCGATAGGAAATGGACTGGAAAGGTAAAGGTGATCGAGAAATGGATAGTGACATGTGTGTTTTTATTATTCTAGCAGGGTATGAATATCCTACACAATTAACTATCAAATTAACCCTAGTCTTCACATACAAATAGTATTCTTGCCAAAAGAAATCAGTTGTAATATTTAGGGATCGAATCCATATAGAGCAATGACACACAATAGATTTTTTATTTCTAAAGATTAAACTAGGTGAATATATATATTGGTAGCAAACAATCAGTTAAGGAAATATTCCTTATCAAGAAGTAAAGATGCAATATGGAAATATACTAATAATGCAAATATGGAAATATTCTCATAATGCAGATATGAAAATATTCTAATAATGCAGATATGGAAATATTCTAATAATGCTTATATGGAAAGATTCTAATAATGCTTATATGGAAATATTCTAATAAACTAACTTGATGCAAATGTAAATATGCTAGATATAGGGTTTCAATCCTAATGGATTATAGTGAATAGGAAACATGGATATGTATATATTCTAGAACTCATATATTAACTATTATGGCCCTTTTAACTCCAACTCTCGTATGCAAGCTAAATAAAAGACCATCGATCGACGGCTAAGGCCTGAAGTCGATCGACGGCGAAATCAGAAGGAAGTGTGAGCGAGATTTGATAACTCCACCAGACTTATTAGACCAGCTCTCGCATGCGCCTAACATCCTTGTTCAGTGGAGTCTATTCTGGCACATACCTACTCTCATAGTCGTCCATGTCCTACTCTCGAGATCTGTGTTAGCTACTCTAGAATGCAAGCATCAAGTACAACACAATTGATGGATATTAACTTAACCTAGCAATCCTACTTTTGGGGTGATTCATGATTGCTATCATTCAACCCTATATCTAGTTGATGACTACTTAGACATAATTAAAGTAAGAACAATAGTTTGAATATAATGCATAGATAAAATATTGGGGCTCCAATACAAATATCCCTAAGGAGTTATGAATCTTCGCCCCTAAAAACTTAAAGCTATATTAAAGCTTCGTTTAGTCTACCATGCACACCTTGCATGCTCTCAATACATAATCATAAATATAAAAACCCTATAACTTAAGTCAAAACTCGTCGAGGGCATTCTTGTCATTTATCTTCTATGTTGGGCTTTTAAGTCGGCTGTCTGCGAATTGGATGTCGATCGATGGCAAGTGTGCAGCATTGATCGACATTGGTCTTTTAACATCAGTCGACTCCAAGGTTGTTTCGTCAATTGACGACAGGCTTCTACTTCAACTCCTCAAATGGTCAGCTACGGATTCCTCTCCTCTAAATGCTGTAAAAGCTCCAAGTATCTCCATATATCTCCAAAACGTTCCTGGACCTGTAAATACTCCAGGACATATCCTAAGACAAACATAATATACCTTAAATAGAGCCTAGAACATTGCCTAAAACTTGTAATAAATAGGCTATACCAAAAACTTAGCAAATACTCGTCTGACATACCCCTCTACTGATTACATATCTTTGCATAAAATAAAGTGTATGCTTTACCTTGGGAGTATCGATCATAGGACACATGGACTCTACCTCTGCAAGTACGGCAGAAAAATGCATCGATCAAAGTGTATACTAAGCACAAAATCTTCTCTGATTCATTTCTTCCCCCTTTTCTCTCTGAATCTTTCTAGATCACAAACTTAATGGACAATGATGCTGAAATAGTCCATCTTGCCATCTCATTTTCGATTTTCTTCTTCTTTTTTTCTTTTTTTCTTTTGCTTTTTGAGCAATGTTGTAGGCGAATAGTGGGGTCATCGGTAAAGTAACTATCCCTCGCTTCCAACAATGTGTCATCATTCCTCCGAATTAGAATAGTTGGGTCATCGTTAATGTACCTACCCCTCTGCATCTCGGGAATTAATCTAAATTTTTTTAAGCTATTAGGTAGATGCTGAAGAGAAACAGAGAAGGGAACCAAAGGTGCAATGACTTTTACCTACAGACTTGCAGAGGAATCTGATCTAGTGTATACGAAACCCCAAAGCAAGAAGATAATGTCAGGATTAGTGTTGGAAATCAGCTTTGGTTCCTTCAAACTTTCTAAGCAAGTGTGATATAGTGACATGATGATCCACTTTGGTATCTCTAGTAATCTCTGCAAACAACCTTCTAAAAATGGTGCTAAAGTGTAGTTAGTCAATAGTAAATCTTGATCATAGTCATCTTCTTGACTCAATAAAGCTTTTTGAAAAACTTATATATATATATATATATATAGTAAATAAAGCTCAAAACAAATCAAATATCATTAGAGAACCACCCCCAGACTTAAATTACATTGTCCCCAATGTAATCCGACTCGAATTGGTTAGGAAAATTAAATCATAACTAAATACTTTAGGTAAAAAACTCGATAACAAACTCTATAAAAGAGTATCGATCGATTGTAGGCGTGTATGGTCAATTGATGGTCGCGATCCAAAGTAACACTTGAAATAAATAGTAGTATAACTAAATACGAAATAAAAGCTTACTAAACAGTGGGTTGCTCCCACTCAACGCTTGGTATAGTCTTAAGCTCGACGTTGTAAGCTTTCTAACTAGTACGGAGTTGGATCAACACTTGGAAAATAAGTGCCAATGAAGCTTCTTATTGCCTCATCTCCTCCAGTTTTCTCATTCCTTGTAACTGCTCTAGCAAACTCCATTGAGTTCATTCCCTCTTGTAGTTTCTCAATATTGCGCTGTAGCATTCTAATTCTGGCAGTTGTAGTCTCTGTTAAATCCTCCAATTGCTGAGAAATATCTTCCTTCATCAGGCTCTGAAAAAAGCAATCTCATCGAACTTATCTTCCAATTGTATTTCTGCTGCCTTGTTCTGTTTGTTGTCTTCAGTGTCGATCGATGGCCTGATGTTGTCGTTGATCGATGCCAGTTCGTCTGCCCCAATCGCATGCTGGCTTTGAACAGTATCCAAATTTTGCTTTATCTCATCCATGCGTGCAGTCAAACCGGTGAGGCAGTTGTCTATAGGATAGTAGACATCATCCAGCCTCTTGTAGAAATAATCTAGTGACATCTCTTGAGCGCTGTAGATCTCATGCACAATATCATCAATCTCTTCTCTGCTGAATGTCCATTGGTCGATCTTTGCTGCATGTTCTGGTAAACATATGTCTGCTCAAACAAATTAGCTCTCTCTAGAACTGCTCCAATGCCGTCAGCTTGCACATTCACTACCTTTCCTTCTGTAGCTCGTGCATTACCATTCTCATCTCTGTAGAGGCCATACTCATCTTTCTTTTCCCAGCTGAAAATTATATTTCCCTCGGCATCAAAAGCTCTCGTACCTTTCTCGAAAAGCCAATCGATCGATGATGGTTTAATCCCACCCATAGAGAGTGTACTCCTTCAATTATGGGCATTGGAAGGACAAAATTCGTGTACCTCCAGAAAGGCACTGACGATCGATGCTCGATGGGTGCCGTCGATCGATCTAGGATTCTTGGGAGTGTATGGAACATTTCGGATCAGCTCGTTCTTCTGCTTCTCATTGTCTATTGATGCGGTAATATTAGCGTCGATCGGTGGCTTTGCTGCTGTCCAAATAAAGTACTCAATCCATTAGCCATAATAAGGGCATCTGCTACATTCTCTGATAATGAGTTTGTGCACGTCTCTCTAGGTCTCTAAAAAATCCAAACTCATCTGGTCTAAGTATATGTATCTTCTGCTCCAAGTTCGTGTTCTTGTTTGCGTCTGATGTCGTTCGATGGCCAGGAGTAGCCGGTGATTGATGCTTGATTATCCTCTTTCAGTTCATTACCCAGCCAGCATCTTCTGATGGTAGGCGGCAATATTCTGGACGTGTGTCGATTGATGGAGTATGGTGACTGATTGCTGAACTGCAAGCGTGTCGATCGATCGTCTTGGCTGGGTAATGATCAATGCTCCATCTTCCGACTCTTTCTTGAATTTTTAATCGCAGAAGCATGTGGCCACAAGTTCTGAATCATCACACAATTTCGTGAGGACGGGTTTATTCTTATAAACTTCATAATAAACATTATGATCAATCAAGGAAAGGCACAACATGTCTGTCCTCATCTCACAGATAGCTCCTACGGTGGCCATGAAAGCTCTTCCAAGTAACAAAGAAGATTTCCAATTGATCTGGATATACATCACATGGAGGTCTATCCGGACTAAGACATCCTGAATTTGAAGTGGGACATCTCTACAAATACCTCATGAATCCACTCTAGAGGAATCCACAAAGATGAATGAATCGGTTGAAGGCTCCACTCTTAGGTTCAACTTTTCTGCCATAGCTCTGGGTATGATGCTCACCGAAGATCCAATATCACATAGGCCATTGGGAAACTTGTCGCTTTTGATCAGAGATTGCACCACAAATTTTCCAGGATCACTTTTCTTCTTCAATATGATCCTCTGTTTCTTCCTGGGATGACCCTCAGCAGTTTTATCAACTATCATAGGCTCTGATGTACCCATCTTCTGCTCTCGAGTTTTCATATTCGTGATTTTTTGGAAAATGAACCCGTTTTTCTGTTGGGAACCGTCGATCGATTCTACGATTGAATCGTAGAACAAAGTTCGAAGATTTTCCCGATTCTGCTAACTCCACAGGGACTGTCGATAGATTCTCAGTAACCGGTGTCCATTGATGTATGTGCAAACTATCGCGCAAACTCGAATTTTCTAAACGGAATCCTCTCTGTTGTAGCCTTTCTTTCTTCACTTCTACCCAAATATCATCATCAAACAATGGATTGAGCTGGTGCTTCTATCCAGCTTCTATTTTCTCCTTGATCTTTTGTCCTGCTGCATTACGCAGATGACCTTCTTGGTTATGCAGCCCATTCTCATCCGGAGTCAGTATTAAAGTCGCCACCATCTGATCTTTCTGCTTTTGTCGATCGATGCGGGTAAGTTGTTGTCGATCGTTGCTATGTGATCAGTGTTGGTCAATGCTCGAGTTCTGATTTCAGTCGATGATGTCCGTAAAGAGGTGTTGGTCGACGCTGTATAGGTGTTTTCGATCAATGCTTGTCGTCTTTTTTTCCCGATCGTACGTTTGAGTTTATCGAGGTCAGAGAGTAGTAGTTCTTGTTTTTTATTGGTGTGTCTTTGCATGCACTTTAAAAACAAAGGAAAAGAAAAATATAGTAATTTGAAAGTAGTAACAAACCTAGACTAAATCCTAGAAATTAAATCTAAAGGCGATCAATGCTTCCCGGCAACGGCGCCAAATTTGACATGCATGTTTTTATTGTTCTAGAAGAGTAAGAATATCCTACAAAATTAACTATCAAATTAACCCTAGTCTTAACACAAAAATAGTACTCTTGCCGAAAGAGATCATGTGTAGTACTTAGGGATTGAATCCACAGAGAGCAATAGCAAAAAATAGGTTTCTTATTTCTAAAGATTAAGCTAGATGAATATATATATTGGTGGCAAACAATCAGCTAAGGAAATGTTCCATATCAAGAAGTAGAGATGCAATATGAAAATATGTAAATAATGAAAATATGCAAATATTCTAATAATGCAGATGTGGAAATATTCTAATAATACAAATATGGAAATATTCTAATAATGCAAATATGGAAATATTCTAATAATGCAAATATGGAAATATTATAATAAGTTAACTTAATGGAAATGTAAATATGCTAGATCTAGGGTTTCAAGCCAAATGGATTATAGTGAATAGGAAGCACGGATATCTAAATATTCTAGAAGTCAAATATTAACGATGCTGACCCTTTTAACGCTAACTCTCTTATGCGAGCAAAAGGAAAGACCATCGATCGACGGCTAAGGCCTATAGTCGATCAACGGTGAAATCAAAAGAAAGTGTGAGCGAGATTTGATAAGTCCACCAGAATTATTAGACCAGCTCTCGCATGCGCCTAACGTCCTAGTTCAATGGAGTCTATTTTGGCACATAACCTACTCTTGTAGTCGTCCATGTCCGACTTTCGAGATCCTTATTAGCTACTCTAGAAAGCAAGCATCAAGCACAACTCAATTGATGGATATTAACTTAACATAGCAATGCTACTTTTAGGCTAATCCATGATTTCTATCATTAAACCTTAAATCTAGTTTATGACTACTTAGACATAATTAAAGTAAGAACAATAGTCTGAATGGAATGAATAAATAAAATATTGGGGTTCCAATACAAATCTCCTTAAGGAGTTATTAATCTTCTCCCCTAAAACCTAAAACTATATTAAAGGTTTGTTTAGTCTATCATGCACACCTTGCATGCTCTCAATACATAAGCATAAATATAAAAACCCTATAACTTAGGTCAAAACTCGTCGAGGGCATTCTTGTCATTTGTCTTCTAACTTGGGCTTTGAAATCACTTGTCTGCGAGTTGGATGTCAATCGATGGCAAGTGTGCAGCATCGATCGAATTTGGTATTTTAACATCGGTTGACTCCAAGTTTGTTTCGTCGATCGACGACAGGCTTGTACTTCGACTCAAATGGTGAGCTACAGATTCATGTTCTCTAAATGCTCCAAAAGCTCCAAGTATCTCCATATATCTCGAAAACATCCATGGACCTGTAAGTACTCCAAAAAATATCCTAGAGACACATAATAGACCCTAAATAGAGTCTAGAACATGACCTAAAATGGTAATAAATAGGCTATATCAGATTGGTTAAGCTGAAATGGTCGAGAAATGGCTTGGAAATGGAAGATGAAGATCCAGAGTTGAAAATGAAGAAACCAGATCATTCTGATCGACAAGTTGGGTATGAGAAGCATACTGGTCATGTCATAATGGAAATAGGACGTGTGAAACTGAAGATTGATGAGTTTCCTTTCCACTGACCAAAAATTGAAAAGATCAAACCGAGAAAACGGAAAGATCGACCAGAAAGGTAAATCACCTATTTTCTTTTATGAACCACGGCCAAATGCCACAAAGAATTCCTAGAGAAGCCTTTGGAATAAATCCATGCAAGAGAAAGTGCATATTTCCTTTTTAAAGCCATTTAGGCAGTTTTCCTTTTTACTTAAAGTTCTTCTATTATAGTTTAAAGGCAGTGGTGTTGTTACCTTTTTAAAGGGTTGGATAGGCTTATCTTTTATATACTCTATTCTTTACTAGTATTGGCTACAAGTTATTCAGATTTGGATTTTAATAAAAACAACCGTATAATAATAATTCTCTTTGTCGAGTTCTTTGTCTCTCTTGAGACTTTATCTTTTCTTCTTCTTGAAAAAGTCACGATCATATGGTAGGGGAACCTTCCAGACGTGTCATTCAAGCCTAAGTAAATGAGGTTAAATCGTAGAGTTTGAACCATCTACACAACACAAAGCATTCCATCACTTTGTGTGAAGATCATCCGGCTATAAGGACAGCTAGCAGTCTTCGTTCGACTATCCTATCATTATCATCTTTCATATCACCTCCAAGAGGTATAATAACCTCTAGGATTCATCATCATACACCTTCAGGTGATTCGTGGGAAAGGGGATTTGACCGAGATCACTCCAAGTGGTATCAGAGCCGCTTGAAGGTTTAGGGTTTGTTTTCTTAACCTAATTCACGTGAATCTATCATATACCCATCAACCTTCTATGTATTCTTTTGAAAGAAAAATAAACCTTTAAGAGAGTGCTAAGCACAACAAAACAAGGGAGTTGCAAGGAAGAAAGAAGTTGATCCAGAGTCCCTTCTTCACTGGTGAGTTTAATTTAGACATAGGATGGGAAAACAAGATCAGTTTTGTCTTTGGCTGCCATTACTACACCGAAGAGAATAAGGTGTGACTAGAAGCCAGTGGACTTTGTGGATATGCGCTTCACTGGTGGATTCAGATTGCAACCACAAGGAGACACACTGGAGGGCAACATACTTCTTCTTGGTTTGAGATGAAGTTCCTAATGAAGAAACGGTTTGTATCGAGAAGCTATGGTCATTATGAGAGGTTGTACATCCCTTCTAGGTCAGAAATGGAACGTGTTAGACCAGGAAAAATCTACAATGGACATGAGGAGCAAAGGGGTTCACAACCGATTCAATCGCAGCTTCAACCACAACTTGATTTTGTGCGAAGTCCAAAGTTCCAAGGTTTCCTTAGGGACATGATACAACAATCCCTTAGTGTAGTAATGCAAGATACACAACTGAAGTCAGTACCATGGTTATAAGCAAGAGTTCGTGAACCAAGTTCTCATAAGAAGGAACCGGTTGAGAAGAAAGAAGAGATTGTATCCAAACCGACAAATTCTTATCAAGGAGGCAATTCGGCCATTGAACTGAATCATGAGGAGATTCTACCAGATTTGTGTGGTCACATGTATGATCTAACAAGGATGGAGAAGGAGGGCTTGATGAGGCACCTGTAGTTCATAAAGATTTGATTGGGACTTCAATTGAGCAAGGTGGATTCATTAGATATTTTTCTTATGATATACTAATCAAACCTTTTGTGTGTCTTCAGTTCAACCTTGTGGAATATCTGAGGTTTGTCAAGTGGCTGCAATACCTTATATTTGAACCAGGAGGAGAGGTGTGCGTTCTTAAAGGCTATGACAACACCCTGGTCCAAAGAGTAGCTGCAACACATGATTCATTCATCCCTGAAGAACCAGATTAAAGGTCAAATCCTTTTGAAGGAGGACGGGGTAGTGTGACCAGAAACAGCAGCCAAGACAAGAAAGAGGAAGTCAAGGCCGAGTTGTATGCTCTGGAAAAGGACTTGCAAACATGGCAACATCATCCTAAGCCAAGGTACTTGTTGATTGAGTTTGGGCAGGATGATCCAAGAAGAGTTGAAGAGCTTGGAAAGTTTTAGGATGACCCGATGCTTAAGAGGGAGTATGGATATCATGTCACAAGACCACCTGATCATATGGAGGGTCATAGCCAAGTAAACAAGGGTTGGGGTGGTGTATTTTTGTGGGATGATCGAAGTATGTTCATTCTCGATCACATTGAACTAGTTCGACCACCAGACTACCCAATGATGTTCCTGAACTTTTCTGAAGAGATAGTACTACTTGCTTATCAATCTAATCTTAGTTTAGAATCCAGAATGTCTAAGATGAAGGCGTGTGTATGGTTTCATTGGATAGAAGCTCAAAAAGAAGCAATCAACACAAAACTAGACAAAGAGGAGAAACTGCTTGATACAAGTGTTGTTTTCAATGGGATGCTTCTGATGAACATAAAGGACTTACTATCCTTTGTGTTTGAACCTGGAGGGACTCTTTATGTGCTGAGGACAGGAAAAAATAATTGGGAGCAGGTGATGCAAGAGTTGGACTACTTAGAAGGTTCGAATTTGAGGACAAATCCTTTTAAAGGAGGAGGGGATGGAGTGATCTTAACCAGCCTCAACGTGAAGGGTTTGCAGAAATTGAATGAGCCAACTATGCAATGGACCATAGCATGGTCTAATGGGTTTTATGGAGAACTTATTGGCTTGATTCATGAGGTACTAGACCGAGAGAAGTATATATGCTTTGATATGTTAATTATCAAGCATGGGTCATCTATGGATCAACATGTACGACTGGTGTGCAATTTACTTGATAATGAAATGGAATAGACAAACTTTTGTGGACATGAAATGGACTGGAAAAGTAGAGGTTATTTAGAAATGGATTGATTAAGCCGCAATGGTCGAGAAATGAGTTTGGAAATGGAAGATAAAGATCTGGAGCTGGAAATGAAGAAACCAGATCATTTTCAACGACAAGTTGGGTCTGAGAAGCATATTGGTTATGTCAGAATGGAAATAGGACATGTGAAACTGAAGATGGATGAATTTTCTTTCTACCGACCAAAATGGAAAAGATCAAACCGAGAAAATAGAAAGATCGACCAGAAAGGGAAATCACTTATTTCCTTTTATGAGCCACTGAAAAATACCACAAAGAGTTCCCAGAGAGGCCTTTGGAATTAATCCATGCAAGAGAAAGTGCATATTTCCTTTTCTAAAGCCATTTAGGCAGTTTTCCTTTTTACTTAAGGTTTTCCATTCTAGTTAAAAGCCAATGGTGTTGCTACCTTTTAAAGGGTTGGATAGGTTTTCCTTTTATATATTCTATTATTTACTATATAAACCTATGTATTGCGTACAAGTTATTCCGACTTGTATTATAATAAAAACAGCCGTATAATAAGAATTTTCTTTGTCAAGTTCTTTGTCTCTCTTGAGACTTTATCTATTCTTCTTGAACAAAGTCACAATCATAAGGTAGGGGAAACTTCCAGACATGCCATTCAAGCCTAAGTAAACGAGGTTAGACTCGTAGGGTTTGAACCATCTACAACAACACAAAGCTTTCCATCACTTTGGGTGAAGATCATCCATCTATAAGGGCAGCTAGCAGCCTTCGGTCGACCATCCTATCATTATCAACTTCCATCTCACGTCCAAAAAGTCTATTAACCTCTAGTATTCTCCCTCATACATCTTCAGGTGATTCGTGGTAAAGAGGATCTGACCGAGATCACTCCACAACCTTTACTCCTAAAAATAGTGAAAACCCTCCACCACTGGAGCATGGAACAGAGGAACAAGATGTCGAACATGTTGAATTGGATCCAGCGATCAGTCTAATAATTCTGAAGAATACGCTGACGTGCATCCTAGAAGGACAAGAAGCTGCAAAGCTCATGAAGATTCCCTGTTCGACAAACCCGTGACCGACAACAACAATCGTCGCAGAGTAAACATGATCATCGGAGGATCTCAGTACTGCAGCGATACGGTCTCGTCAATCAAGTCTTAACAGCAGAAATCTGACTCAAGCACAAGCTGTCCATGTTCGTCTCCACCCCGCAACGTTCCAAATAGAGCCATCACCTTCGAAGAAGAGGAAGCCCATAGAATCGACCAAATCTCTTTTATCGCATTAACATCTCAAGATGCGTTCAGAAACACCCAAGTACGAACGAAACATTTATTGTATAACCCGGAAATGAAAATTTTACGAAAAATCACTTTATCGAAAACCATTCAAATTTTGAACTATTCAAAAGCATTCTTCTGATAGCATAAAAATCTTCATGACAGTAACTAAACATCTTCAAAACCTTCGGACATTTCGTATAGCGAAAGAGGTATACTAAAACTTCCAAATGGAAAAAAGCATTCTCTACATTACTTCACGAACATTTCTTGGTCACACGGTAGAACCCGACTTCTGACCGAAACACGAGACAACTCCGTTCTCAAACACTCAAAACCATCTTTCGCATAAGGTGTATTTCCGGTAAACAAAGCAAAAATTTGCGTAAAACCTTCGAAAATGTACTTCCAATATTGAAACGCAAAAACAGTCCAACCACGACTATAAATTGAAAATGAGCACTTGCTCTTACATCACATTCGCTGATTGGCCCCGGAAAATATATCAACTATTATCTAAAGGGACGATAAATAGACCTTCGTTTGGTCCTCATACATCCGACTAGGATAATAGCACGCTATAAAATAAATCCAAATTTTTGCTCAGCACTTCCAGACGACTTAAAAATTGTCTTTGGAGAGATGCTCGATTCTTACCACACCATTCCTATGGGCCGAGACATATCGTGGACTTTAAATTGGTAAGAATGAAGTAAAAATTGCAACAGGTAATCCGATAGTCGATTAGTTGTCGCAAAACCTTAAACCGAGAATAAACCTAGGTCTTGCTCTAAACCCAACACACCGGTCTACAACATCTCAAGGCATGATTTAAACCTGATAAAAGATCTTAAAACATGTCTCTTTTTTATATCTAAACGGTCACGAAACTTTGCAAATTTTCGAGAAACATTTTCGAACATTCCCGTCTTAAACGACCAACGAATAGAACGACTCACCCAATGTTAGATATGAGATGACAACTCATATTCTTCCCTCAACACTCAATCAAAACACTCATGGGCTCTTTTAAAATAAAAGCATAGTTCATTCGATAAAAGCTGCAAAGCGGTAGGGATTCAAAGCCACAAGTGGCCAGTCCTGGTAATCCAACACGGCCGTACTCGGCCTAAGCAAACATAAATAGCCACACCCGGCCAAAACATAAGATAAAAACATAAAGATTAAAGGAAACACTTTCCCATGAAATACAACCGATATCCAACAACCTTCATGGATCAGGCTAGTAATTTCCAGACATCGACTTTCCAAACAAGCAATCTTTGACCGAGTACGTTGGCTGATTCACCAAAGCAATCACGCCAGATATTCTCGTTCCGATTTCCTCCAAATCAGGAGACACATGAATCAGATCCCACTGGTCTTAAATTCTCTCTTCAATCTGAGCGATCATGGAATCCATGTTTGCATTTCTACGCATGCGACTGGACTGCCTAGCGATCTCTTCATTGTAAGAATATCCAGAGGCCTGCATAAGGTACAACCCACCAAC
>CAJHQP010003254.1:0-70570 GCA_905132765.1 Moricandia arvensis
TTAAATGAGCCCACAAGCAGGCAAATAACTTAAAAGGTTTCACTAAAGGGCCAAAAGACCCTTTTACCCCTACTTTTTATATATATATATATAAATAAAATAATTATTCAAGTGAAAACATTAAAAGTAAAAAAATAATATTTTTATAATTTGTAAATTATGCATTTTTGAATATGAAATTTTTATAAATTTCTTTTGAATTGTTTTTTCAAATTTATTTTTCAATTTTTTTTTTCATTTTTTCAGTTTTCAGACTTTCATTTTCAAATTCTAAAATAATTATTGAAACTATTTAAAAATAATATTTAAAATTTTAGTATTTTTAAATCATAAACCCTACCCACAAAATCATATCCCACATATTTAAACCCTAAATCTAGATTAGTTAAATTAGGGGCATAAATGTCTATTTATCTATTTAATAAAAACATTTCATTTTAACTCTTGAGGGCTATATTTGTGATAGAAAAAAAAATTAAGATCATCCTAGAGAATTTCTCTATATATTATAATATACAAACATTTCCTTTTTATTATTTATGTGAGTTTTGTAAAATATTAAAAATAAATAAAATTCAAATCAAAACTCAAGTTTTTTCTTCTAAAACAATTGAAACCCTATTTACAATTTATAAAGAAAAAAGGAAATAAAAATTATTTTAATAATAAAAATTATGTATAATTTATAGAGAAATCCACTATGATGGCTCTAAAAAGTTTTTATTACAAATATAGTTCCACAAGGATCAGAATGCCCAAACTGTTTCATGAAAAAAGTAAATAGACACTTATACCCTTAAGGTTAACTAATATAGACTCATGGTTTAGATTTGAGAGGTGAGATTTAGGGGAGGGTGGAGTATATGACTTTTTAATAAAAATAAATAAATATATTCTAAAATTTTTAAAATTAAATTTTAAAAATAGTTTCAAAAATAATTTTTGGATTTTTAAATAAAAATTTGAAAATTTTGAAAAAAGTTCAAAAATGTTTTATCTGAAATAATTATTTTATTATTTTTTTAAAAATAATTATGTATAGTTAAATATATATAAAGTAACGGTAGGAGGGTCTTTTACCACTTTAATAAAACCTCTTCTAGTTATTTTTTTCTTTGTGGTTATCACGTGGGGATCAAGGTAGAAGCCTCCAAGGAGACGAAATTTAAGCCAAAATCCCTGGTTTTATTAAAAGAATGGTAATTACATATGGTTTTGTGTTTGGCTTATAAAGACAAAATCAGAAAATCCTAACTAGAAAAATACTAATCCTAATCTAAAAAGGAAAAATAAAATCAGCCCCTAATGGGTTATATAAAACCAACCCCTAATGTGTTTATAAAACCAACCTCTAATGGGTTAAAATTTAAGAAAACCTAAAACATCTAAAATAAATCACTTGGCCCATCTTGAACCAAGCAGGCCGATCTTTCTTCTTTTTAGGTCGATATTGGCCATATTCGACCATAACAACCTTGGGCTCATCCATGACCAAATTCAGCACGTCCTTGATCTCTTTCTGGTCCAGGTAGCACATGAGGAGGTCCTATTTAGACCATGTAACACTCTGCTCCATCGATCTCCTAATAACATGTTGTTCCAAATCCGTTCCAAGAGCATTCTTCTTCTCTCGGTCCAATAACTCATGGATCAAACCTGTTAGCTCTATGAAAGAACCATGAAGCCACACTTCAATCACTGACATAAGTATTCCAGACGTGGTCTTCAAATCCTTGAAGTTAAGGCTGATCCAGGTCGCATCACCTATCCCTTGTATGGGGCTCACACAATGGTCGGAACAAAGACACATTTGGTTGTGAATTTCAATGTAGCAGATAAGTCATATTTCTGGACGGCCTGATCAATAGTTCAAGTCACACACTCCCATAATCCATTTTCTCTTCATAGAATTCCCTATATTGTTTATCAAACTTTTCATCGCCCAACACGAACTGAACGCGATGTAGTCAAACTTATGGTTGACGCCGTAGAGAATATAAAGCCCATATGCGAAGTAGCAAAAGTAGGAGTAGCGGGTACTATTTATGATGTCCCTGGGATTGTAGCCAGGGATCGTCAACAAACCTTAGCTATTCGTTGGATCCTTGAAGCAGCTTTCAAACGACGTATAAGCTACAGGATAAGCTTAGAGAAATGTTCATTTGCTGAGATACTGGATGCTTACCAAAAGAGGGGAAGTGCACGTAGGAAAAGGGAGAATCTTCATGGACTGGCTTCCACCAATCGAAGTTTCGCGCATTTCAGATGGTGGTAAAGTGAGACCACATAAAGAGCTCTTTGTCATTCAGTCAGATTATTAAGTAAGATATGGTTTGACCCTTTTCCTTTTTGCTTTCATTTTCATCTAGAAAGCCGGCCTTCCTCATACTCCTCCCTTCATTCATTGAGTTTGAGAAATCCATAGGAGGCCCACCCGTTATGCATTGCATGAAATAACCTTTCTTTTTTGTATGACTGAGAGGAACGCCTCATGTCGAATGAATACGAAAGGGAGATCAATCAAAGAAACAAAAAGGCCATGAATGAAGAAGTTGGGCCTTTCACCCTCTTTCTAATTACTCTGAGAGCTTATCTGATAAATGCACTTCAAAGGGAGGGAAGGCTAGGTCTTTCCCATGTTGGTATGGCCGAGCATAAAATATTTGAAAATGAAGTCAAAATAAGAAAAGGTAGAAAGAAAACTGAACGAAAGCGGTAGCCCCCGTCAGGGTAAGTCGTAAACTCTAAAAGGAAAGATGGAAACTGCGGAGTTGGCTGATAAAGATGAACAAATTCAAACTTGAAAAAGTCTCTTTCTGATTCTCGAAGAATGAGGGGCAAAGAGATTGTTTGAGAAAGATCTCTTGTTCTTATTATAAGATCGTGTGATTGGACCCGCAGGTGTTTGGTAAAAAGAATAATCTTATCTTTTGAGAATAATCAAAAATAGAAAGTGTTTAGTTGGAACATGAAAACGTGACCAAGTTTATCCTAGTTACTCTTCGAGATGGAGTGGAAGAAGGTGGGAGATTCACGACGAGGAAAGGGACCCAATGACTTCGAAAGAATTGAACGAGGATCCGTATGAGGTGAAAATATCATGCCCTCAGTACACGCTACGCGCAACACGGCATGCAACTCCTTCTCTACAGCTTGCTTTCTTTACCCCGAGACCTTTCTCTTTTATTCTATGGAACACATTTCAAGTCGCGGTGTGGTTTGTGGATTGTATCTCAAGCAGGCATCTGAGTATTCTTACGATGAGGAGATGGCCAAGCAGTCGAGTCGCATGCGTAGGAATGCGAACAGAGACTCCATGATTCCCCAAATTGAAGAGAGGATTTGGGATCAATGGGCTCCAATTTCTGTGTCTCCTGATTCATAGGAAATCGGAATGGGAGTCCCTGGCGAGACTGGTGAGGTGAACCAGTCAACACCCCTTGTTAGTAACAGCTTGTTCATGAGGTCGATGTCTGGAAACTATGAGTTTGAGGAATCCATAGGAGGCCACCCGTTATGCATTGCATGAAATAACCTTTCTTTTTTTGTATGACTGAGAGGAACGCCTCATGTCGAATGAATACGAAAGGGAGATCAAACAAAGAAACAAAAAGGCCATGAATGAAGAAGTTGGGCCTTTCACCCTCTTTCTAATTACTCTGAGAGGTGATCTGATAAATTCACTTCAACGGGAGAGAATGCTAGGTCTTTCCCATGTTGGTATGGCCGAGCATAAAAGATTTGAAAATGAAGTCAAAATAGGAAAAGGTAGAGAGAAAACTGAACGAAAGCGGTAGCCCCCGTCATGGCAAGTCGTAAACTCTAAAAGGAAAGATGGAAACTGCGGAGTTGGCTGATAAAGATGAACAAATTCAAACTTGAAAAAGTCTCTTTCTGATTCTCGAAGAATGAGGGGCAAAGAGATTGATTGAGAAAGATCTCTTGTTCTTATTATAAGATCCTGTGATTGGACCCGCAGATGTTTGGTAAAAAGAATGATCTTATCTTTTGAGAATAATCAAAAATAGAAAGTGTTCAATTGGAACATGAAAACGTGACCGAGTTTATCCTAGTTACTCTTCGGGATGGAATGGAAGAAGGGAGGAGATTCACGACGAGGAAAGGGACCCAATGACTTCGAAAGAATTGAACGAGGATCCGTATGAGGTGAAAATATCATGCCCTCAGTACACGCTACGCGCAACACGGCAGGCAATTCCTTCTCTACAGCTTGCTTTCTTTACCCCGGGACCTTTGTCTTCTATTCTATGGAACACATTTCAAGTCGCGGTGCGGTTTGTGGATTGTATCTCAAGCAGGCATTTGAGTATACTTACGATGAGGAGATGGCCAACCACTCGAGTCGCATGCGTAGGAATGCGAACAGAGACTCCATGATTCCCCATATCGAAGAGAGGATTTGGGATCAGTTGGATCCAATTTCCGTGTCTCCTGATTCAGAGGAAATTGGAATGGGAGTCCCTGGCGCGACTGGTGAGGTGAACCAGTCAACACCCCTTGTTAATGACTGCTTCTTCATGAGGTCGATGTCTGGAAACTATGATCCTGATCCATAGAATGTCGTTGGACTTGATGGGAAGGTGTTCCCTTTCATAATTATGTTTCTAGTTTATGCTTGGCTGAGTGTAGCCGTTTACGTTTGCTTATGCCGAGTTTGGTCGTGTTAGACTATTGGGACTAGCCACTTTTGGCTTTGAATCCCTTGCTGCCTTGCGGATTTATTGAATGAGCTATGCTTTTTTTAAAACAACCTTAGAGTGTTTTGGTTAAGTATGGAGAGAAGATTATGAGTTGTCCTCGCATATATAACTCTGGGTGAGTTGTTCTATTCGTTGCTCGTTTAAGACAGAAATATTTGAAAACTTTTCTTATATTTTTGCGAAGTTTCGTGAGCATTTAGATATGATATAGACCAGTGTACTGGATTTAGGGCATGACCTAGGTTTACTCACGGTTTTAAGGTTTTGCGATGACTAATCGGTTGTTGGGTTACCTGTTGCAATTTTAACCTGATTCGTACCGATTTAAAATCTACGATAGGTTCTCGGCTTATATGACTTGTGTGGTAACAATCGAGCATCTCTCCAAAGATAATTTTTATGTCGTTTGGAAGTGCTGACCAAAAATCTGGATTTCTTTTATAGCACGCTATTATCCTAGTCAGATGTACGAGGACCAAGAGAGGGTCTATTTTATCGTCCTTTTAGAGAACGGTTGCTGTATTTGCCGTGGCCAGTCGACGAATGTGATGTAAGAGCAAGTGCTCGTTTTCGTACAATTTATAGTCGCGGTCGGACTGTTTTTGCGTTTCAAGACTAGAGATATATTTTCAAAGGTTTACGCAGCGTCTCGCTTTGTTTCCAGGAAATATACCCTGCGTGAAAGATGGTTTCGAATGTTCGAGAGCGGGGTTGTCTCATGTTTTGGTGTGATGTCGAGTTCGACCGTGTGAACGAGTAATGTTTGTGAAGTTTTGACGAAAAGGTTTTTTATGTTTGGAAGTTTGAATAGTTTTTGATAGACTGTATTTTCATAAAATTTTCGTTCCCGGATTGTACGATAGATGTTTTGTTCATACTTGGGTATTTCCGAATGCGTCTTGCAATGTTTATGCAATAAAAGAGATTTGTGAAAATTTCTGGAAATCCTTATTATGTTTTCTTATTATCGAAAGAATTTTAAAATGTCGAGTGCAAGAGCGAATATAGAAAATTGTGGGAGTATATGAGTTTATGTATACGTACCCACTCCCCCCTTTTTAGAGAGGGGGATATCTGAACTCGTCTTTTGACGAGCTGCCTACGTACCCCTTTCGAGGATCAAGCCATATCGTAGTTCAGTTGGCGCCGCAAGTGTGTTTACTAGATTGTTGCGCCTGCATCGATCACCTTAGTTGTAGCTGGATCGATGTCGTTTTCCGGGTTTATCTCCTCCGGTTGGGTCAGGGGGTTGGGCTCGAAAAGTTGCTGGTTTTTGGAAGCAATCGTCTTTCTTCGAATTGTTTTCATCCGATGGCTGAGTTATCTTCGCGCGTTTTGGTTTTACCGTCGCAGTAGTCGTGACTTATCTCAGCTTATGTTCGGATAAGTAACAAAGTCGCGATTGCTTCCGGCATCCCCAGATTGCAGCAATTCCGTTAGGGGTCGGGAATTTGATGCCTACATGATATGTCGATGGGAATGCCATCATGGTGTTTATCGAAGGCGTTCCCATGATGATTTTGTAGATGGCTGGGTGGTCGACGACAGCAAAAAACTGGGATTTTGATCGATCCGAGAGTCATCGATGTTATGCCCGAAAAACTGGTTAACGGTTTTGGCGTTGGTATGACTTTACCCAGCTCGACATTTATCCTTTTGAGAGTGTCACGGAAGATGACGTTGGCCGTGCTTCCCGTGTCCACGAGGATTCAGGCGACTTCGAGATCCCTGATTACGAGATCAATAACGAGTGGGTCGTTGTTGGTCTGGTCGATTCCCTAAGCTTCCTCTTCTTTGTAGGTGAAGCCTTTGTTTGCAGCGTTGCGGGGTGGAGACCAGCTTTGCCAGCTTGCATTGGACTCAGATTTCCACTGATAGAACTTGATCGACAAAAACGTATCGCAGAAGTACTGCAATCTTCCGATGATCATGTTCACTCTGCGACGATTGTTGTCGTTGCCCTTTTCGACTTGTCTCCTTCCGCATTTTTTGCTTGATTGATTTCCCTGATGAGATTTCTCCGATTGCGCGGTCTTATCAGTCTTTGGGGGGCGATCAGAATCACGTATGAGATCCTTTACGCTTGTTATATCGGAGAGCTTTCCTGGAGCAACTGCGAAGCCAACCTTGCCCCAAGAACTTTGCAGTTGACGGTTGTGTGACCTCGGGTCTGGTGGAAGTCGCTGAAGGTGTTCTCGTCGTAATTCGAATTTCGGGTCCATGTGTTACCCATCATCCACCCTTGTTCCGACCCAGAGTTGATGGCATAGTTATGCGCTTCCTAGAGATCTTCCCCCTCGTGATGGACGTACTTGTCGTTACGAGAGTTTTTCTTTTTCGGCTTCTGGTCTGATGCCGAATCTTTCGAGGACGTCTTCATCAGCTTATGATTTTTTGACAATACCTTGGTCTCTTCTTTGATGATGATGTAGTCCGTGGCTTTGTGGAGCGCATTTTGGATTGTGCTCGGCTTGTCGAGGGTTATCCACTTCCTGAATTTTGACTTGTACCAGAGCGTTTTGCGGAGCGCGTCTATGGCCACTTTGTCGCTTATTCCGCTAACTCTAGACATTACGATTTTGATTATGTTCATGAAGTCGCGGAGAGGTTAGTGTTCCTTTTAAGCTAGGCTCCAAAGGCTGATGTCAGAGGTTTCTCGGTGTATGAACATAGAATATTGTTTGAGAAACTTTGAAGCGAGTTGGCAGAAACTTCCGATGGAGTTTTGCATATGTCGGGAGAACCAATCGAGCACTGCTCCTTGGAGGTTTGCGAAGAAGAGGCGGCAATGGCCGGCGTCTCTTTCGTTCTCTCAGAATTTTGCCTTTCCCATCTTGATCTGGAAGAAATCTATGAACTTTCTTCCAATCAGGGATACTTTACTGATACCGTTCTGGCTGTTCTTCACAAGCCTAGTAAAGATCGATACTAATATGAAAGAAATCTATGCATAACCAAAGATGAAGCACATCCAAACAAAAGCAAAGCCTAACAAAATAAAATTGGGATACTAAATGGATTCACGATAGAGAAACGGAACATAAGCGATCTAAACAACGCCAAAAATTGGTCTGAGAAACCGGAAATTAAAAATAGGACTAAAGCAGAAAATATTACTTTTAGAGTATAGGATTTTGAGAGGAAATAAATAGGGAATATTTCGTTGCTCAGTAAAAGTAAATAATATTGGTATTTTTTTTACTCAATTTCTTTTTTTCATCAACCAAAAAAGGGTACACATGATTTTACACCACTCTAGTATTTCAACCACACTTACAACAAAAAGATTAATACCATTTAGAATCACCACTTGGATCCTACACTACCAATCTGAACCTTTGTTTAAAGTATGACCATTGAACGCGACACTCTTCCCATGACCTTGGAAGAGCCGGTTCTTAACCAACTACTTAGACCACAAGATGCGAAGGCAACATAGACGGATAATGTTCATCTCTGGCCAAGATACCATTTTGACGCTTTACATCAGTCTTCCAAGGATTCAAATAATGCACTGGTAAGACGCCTCATAACCTCTCAGTGCATCTCTTGATTGGATTCAACACAAAAGGTTCAAAATCTTCGCTCGTAAGCCAACAAAACACTTGAGACCCTACATTCAACCTAATGGTGCGACCAACACTTACTAGCGCAAGAGACTAACATAACTACTCTCGAGTACATTCTTAAGCTAACTTACTGATTCCTTATGATCGACAGATAAGTACATGAATCAGTAGCTTTTTCACCAAAGGTGCATCTTTGAGTTAGCATCATCCTCTTGGTGTTTAGAGTTGCGACCCTCTGCCTAAAATCAAATACATAGATTGTAGTGAAAGTCAGGTTTTGACCCTCTGACCATTTTTAGTCTTTGTTTTCATTTTTCTATGTGTGTTTTTCCACAAAATTTTAAGTCTTTTCATATGTCTTTGCTACTATAAATATGTAATCTTTCTACATAAATATATCAATCAATTTTCTTCTTATTTTGAGTTTATTCTCTTTGTTCTTTGTTTAGAACATTTCTGTTTCTTGGTGAGGTTATCTCCGAGTAAACAAACCTTCGTTCGTTGGACTTATGCGTCACATCAAGCAACGACGAATCTATGGTAGTATCATCGGGCCATCCACAACCCTTTGTGTCACCATTCAACCCATCAGTTCTCCCTTCTTGGCGAGTTCATATCCTTCGAACCGTTTGAGTGATCCTTTCTGATTCTAGGACGTATCAAGTGGTATCAGAGCCACTCAGTCGGTATCATCTATCCTTTCTTCTCATCTTCCATTTAAATTTCTTGAAACACTTCTTCTTCTTTCTATCTTGAATCTGCGACCCTCATTACCATCCACTATATAAAAAAGAGAAAAAAGAGAAAGATCAAAAGAAAAGAAAAAAAAAAGAGTAAAAAAAATATATATATTCGAAAAGTTTGATTTGTGGTTTGGTGGTGGAAGAGAAAGCCTGTTGGCTGAGGGGAAATCCGGCCTTTGAGGAGGTTAAAGCGGATTCCAAAACCTAAATTTCTTATCCTCCTATCTCATCTCATTGTTTGTTTGCTTAGAAAACCCATTGAGAAACTTGGTTTGTCTTTCTTAGAACTTTGAGAAGAAATTATTGAGTGATCATCCAAATTCCGAGTGAAACACTTGAGTGGGGGAGATTAAACACCTGAGCGTGTGAGGAATATATCTAACTGAGCTAATATTTGATGTTTAGAAATTTCAGGAACCATGGAGAGTGAAGATGAAAGAAACCGTTCCGGAAATTCTGTAGCCGACTTGTCCAACTTGCAAATGAGAGCTCTAAATGATTCTTTTACTAACCTTTTGAACACAGGTTTAGAGCAGATCCATCAACGTCTTGATGAGATTCAGGATCGTCAAACCACTAAGTCCAGAACCGGAGCAAGAAGAGAACACCCAAGACGGACCAACCGATCCGATGATGAGGATGAGGAGGAGTTCCTTGATGATCGTTCCATCAACCGACCTAGGAGAGGTCCACGACACCAAAACCATGAACGAGGTGATGTTAATCCATTTTCTAGGAGAGATGAACAAGTTGATGATGGTTTAGGTGGTTTGAAACTTAAGATTCCAACCTTTGAAGGCAAAAACGATCCTGATGCATTTTTAGAAATGGGAAAGAAAAATTGAACTCTTTTTTGATTGTCAAAATTTCTCTGAACTTAAAAAGTTTAGGTTGGCTGCAACGAAATTTACTGGCTATGCTATTAACTGGTATGATCAAGTGTTGACTAACAGGAGGAGAACAGGTGGAAGACCTATAGCCTCATGGGATGAGCTCACTACCTTGATGAGAAAAAGATTTGTTCCGGAGCACTACCATCGTGACCTTCACCAAAGGCTTAGAAGTTTGCTTCAAGGAACCAAATCAGTTGAGGATTACTTCCAGGAGATGGAAACACTAATGATCAAAGCTGATGTGGATGAGACTTTGGAGGCTACTATGGCGAGATTCCTGGCCGGACTCAACCATGACATTCAAGACCGAATGGAGCTTCAAGAGTACGAAAGTTTGGATCAGATGCTACACAAAGCTATCTTGATTGAGCAGCAAATCAAGAGGAAGGGACTTTCCAAACCATCCTATGCTCCAAAACCGACCTTTGCTTCCAAACCAAACTACCAAGACAAGGGTAAGTCTCCAGCCACAACAAATATTGCTTTTAAGACTAATGTCCCTGCTCGTGTTGATAGAGAAAAGACTGATGGACCTCCCAAACGAACAAAATACATCCAGTGCTTTGGATGTCATGGTCTTGGGCATTATGCTAACCGTTGTCCAAACCAAAAGGTGATGATTCTCTTGGAGAATGGAGAATGGAGAAGTTGAGTCCGAGGACGACAAGGAGGATAAGGAAGATCTCGGTCCAGTCTATAATGAGGATGAAAAACCCGTCGATTACCCACATCAAGGACCACTTCTGGTTACTAGGAGACCCTTGGACGATTCAGCCGGTCCAATCTTTGATGAGTACGAGCCCATGAACAATGATCTCGGACCAGTCTACGACCAAAATCTTGGTCCGATCTTTAACGACTACCTGGACGAAGAATCAGTCCCGACCTTTCATGGGGAACCTGACCACCTCGACTACCCAACTCACGGTCCATTACTTGTCGCTAGGAGATTCTTGAGTGTGCAGCCCAAAACTAACGAATGAGAACAAAGGGAGAATCTTTTCACTCTAGATGTTTGATTTCCGATAAACTTTGTTCTTTGATTATTGATGGTGGCAGTTGCACTAATATTGCTAGTGATACTCTTGTTAAGAAAGTTGGACTTGTGACCAGACCTCTCTCTCGACCTTTCCGTTTGGAATGGCTCAACGAAGCTGGTGAGCAACATGTGAAGGAACAAGTCACGGTCCCTCTTACCATTGGACGATATGAGGATGAAGTACTTTGCAATGTCATTCCCATGGGCGCCTGTCACATTCTTTTGGGTCGACCATGGCAGTTCGACAAAAAGGCGGTACATGATGGATACACAAACCGGCACTCCTTTGATCATAAAAGGAAAATGATCACACTAGTGCCCTTGACTCCTTTGGAGGTTCACCAAGATCAGATCCAACTTAAGAAAGGTCGAGACAAAGAACTCAAACCGGATGAACCAGAGACATCTCGTAAGAATTCCAATTTCTTTATCAAAGAAAGTCAGGTCAGAAAATATCTTTACTCTCAACAGCCATTTCTTTTGTTTGTTTACAAAGAATCTCTAATGGCTTCTTCTTCTAACCTTGCACCGGAAATTCCGAGTGATTTGATAGATGTCTTGCAGGATTACTCTGATGTCTTTCCAGAAGAGAACCCAAAAGGTTTACCACCAATAAGAGGCATTGAACATCAGATTGACTTCATTACAGGTGCACAGCTTCCGAATCAACCAGCTTATCGAACCAACCCGGTGGAAACAAAGGAACTTCAGAAACAGATTGGAGAGCTTCTTGAGAAAAGCTACATCAGAGAAAGCCTTAGCCCTTGTGCCGTACATGTCCTCCTTGTGCCCAAAAAGGATGGATCTTGGCGGATGTGTGTGAACTGCCGCGCCATCAACAACATAACGGTAAAGTATAGGCATCCAATCCCTAGACTTGATGACATGCTTGATGAATTGCATGGTTCCTCTGTCTTCTCTAAGATAGATTTGAAAAGTGTCTATCACCAAATTCGCATGAAAAAGGTGATGAATGGAAAATTGCATTCAAAACAAAACTAGGATTGTATGAATGGCTTGTCATGCCCTTTGGTCTCACTAATGCACCTAGTACATTCATGCGTTTGATGAATCATATCTTGTGATCATTCATTGGTCATTTTGTTGTTGTCTACTTTGATGACATACTTATATACAGCAAGAGTCTTGATGATCATAAGGTGCATTTGAAACATGTTCTAGAAATCCTTAGGAAAGAACACTTATTCGCTAATCTTGCTAAATGCTCTTTTGGAACAAATCACGTGGTCTTCTTAGGTTTTGTTGTAGGTGCAGATGGACTCAGAGTGGACGAAGAGAAAATCAAAGCCATCCAAGATTGGCTTAGTCCAACAACCGTGGGCGAAGTGAGGAGTTTTGACGGACTTGATGGGTTCTACCGACGGTTTGTTCCAAACTTCAGCACTATAGCAGCTCCACTCACTGAGGTGATCAAAAGACTGTTGGTTTCAAGTGGGAACAAGCTCAAGAAGAGGCATTTCAAAATCTCAAAGGGAAGTTAACTCAATCTCCTTTACTTATGCTTCCTGATTTTTCTAAAACTTTTGAGATCGAATGTGATGCTTCGGGTGTTGGTATTGTTGCTGTCTTGATGCAGGACAGAAGACCCATTGCTTATTTCAGTGAGAAACTTGGAGGAGCCACGCTCAACTACCCCACTTACGACCAGGAGTTGTATGCTTTGGTACGAGCTCTTCATACATGGCAACACTATCTCTGGCCAAAGGAGTTCGTGATCCACACTGATCACCAATCATTAAGACACCTCAAGGGCCAGCAAAAGTTAAACAAAAGGCACGCACGTTGGGTCGAGTTCATCGAGACCTTTCCTCATGTGATCAAGTACAAATAAGGTAAGGAAAACGTGGTTGCTGATGCATTGTCTAGAAGGTACACTCTTCTCTCAACTCTAGAAACAAAGTTGCTTGGATTTGAATTTATATAAGAATTGTATGCAACTGATTCAGATTTCAAAGAGGTTTTTAGAAAATGTTCCAAGACTGCTTATGGGAAGTACTATCAAGTGTCTGATTTCTTATTCTATGATAACCGCTTGTGTGTTCCCCAATGTTCTTTGATGGAGATGTTTGTCAGGGAATCACATGGAGGAGGTCTTATGGGACATTTCGGAATCAAGAAGACATACAAGGTGGTGTATGAGCATTTTTATTGGCCAAGCTTGATGAAGGATGTAGAAAGGATTTGCAACCGATGTGTGGTTTGCAAGAAAGCCAAATCCAAAGTGCAAAACCAAGGTTTGTATTCAGCTTTACCCATTCCATCTCATCCTTGGGTCGATATATCTAGGATTTTGTTCTTGGATTGCCTAGAACTAAATCTGGTTGAGATTCTATCTTTTTGGTGGTTGATAGGTTTTCGAAAATGGCTCATTTCATACCTTGTCATAAAACTGATGATGTTGTGCATGCTGCTGAGTTGTTCTTTAGAGATATTATTAGGTTGCACGGAATGCCTAGAACCATTGTTTCTGATAGAGATGCTAAGTTCCTTAGCTATGTTTGGAAGACTTTATGGTCCAAGTTAGGAACGAGGTTTTGTTTTCCACCACTTGTCATCCTCAAACTGATGGTCAAACTGAGGTTGTAAACCGGACCTTATCTGGATTGCTTAGGTTGTTGATTAGAAAGAATCTTAGAATTTGGGAAGAATGTTTGCCTCATGTCGAGTTTGCATACAATCATTATGTGCATTCTGCTACTAAGTTTTCTCCGTTTGAGATTATTTATGGCTTCAACCCTATGTCTCCACTTGATCTTTTGTCTTTGCCTTTGAGTGAAAGAGTTAGTACAGATGGGAAAAAGAAGGCTGAGACCATTCGGAAGTTGCATGAGAAGGTTCGAGCCAACATTGAAGTCAAGACAAAGATTTATGAGAGAAAGGCAAATAAGAAACGAACCAAGGTCATATTTAAGGAAGGAGACCTTGTGTGGGTTCACTTGAGGAAGGAACGGTTCCCTGAAGAAAGATAGTCTAAACTAATGCCTAGAGTCGATGGTCCCTTCCAGATCATTAAAAAAATTCATGACAATGCTTATCAGCTTGATCTTCAAGGTAAGAATGATATTTCTTCAAGTTTTAATGTTTCTTATATATCTCTTTTCCGTGCAAATGATCCAGATTTGTGGACAAATCCATTTGAAGAGGAAGAGAAATATGCACCCCAGTACGTGGAACCAGACCAGTATGGTGATCAGGACGATCAGATCAGTCCAACCGAGGTTCACCCGTCCAAAAGTACCAGATCAATGGACCGAGCCGTGTACAGAATCGACCCGCGTACATCCGGAAATGACCTAAGGCTGGAACCATGACCTAATGACAGAATTGACCATCCCACAGCCACTCTTTCCCGACTCATTCAACATTCTAAGACCAACAGTCAAGCCAGAACTCAAGATCAACGAGTGGAACCTGAGTTAGGACACAACACTTCACTTCTGACCCGTTTGGTACGAACCGCGTGTCCCGATGGTCGTGAACATGACCTCTCTGACCAGTTTGATGATTTCATGATGATCGATCATTCTAATCTCTCTAAAGCAATGATACTTAAGCCCTCTGAAGATTTGGTTCGACTAAAGTTACCATCCGTTCATGAAAGTTCATCAATCACCCTCACGGACGGACCACAATACGTCCTGCTCCTTATCGCAGTACACCCATCTGGTACGGACGAACCTGGACAGTAGGCGAAGGGTCATTTGTTGACCAGGCTAGATTCAGATCAACCTGGATAGTAGACCAAAGGTCATTTCGACCAGATCAAGAACCAAAGAGTCATTTGACCATTTTTAGTCTTTGTTTGCATTTTTCTATGTGTGTTTTTTCACAAAATTTTAAGTCTTTTCATATGCCTTTGCTACTATAAATATATAATCTTTCTACAAAAATAAATCAATTAATTTTTTTCTTATTTTGAGTTTTATTCTCTTTGTTCTTTGCTTAGAACATTTCTACTTCTTGGTGAGGTTATCTCCGAGTAAACAAACCTTCGTTCGTTGGACTTATGCGTCACATCAAGCAACGACGAATCTATGGTAGTATCATCGGGCCATCCACAACCCTTTGTGTCACCATTCAACCCATCAGTTCTCCCTTCTTGGCGAGTTCATATCATTCGAACCGTTTGAGTGATCCTTTTCGAATTTAGGACGTATCATATTGGTATTAATTATAATTAAGAAAACAGTAACACACTTGTAGATACTAATACATATTAAAGGGAACTCAACAAAAAAAAATTGTTTTAATAGTATAAATAAAACATGATTGGTAATTTATATAGTTGTAAATAGAAATTAAAGCTAAAATTACATTTGATACAGTCTGTTGGAGCAGGATATATCACATAAATTTGGCCCAAAATAGGCCCAACACATAACGGATTTAATCGGGAATGCATAAGCAAAGCCTAGCTATTCGGCCTAAAGGGCTGCCTCGCGAGCTCCAGTTCTTCGGAGTTAGTTACGGAACGTGCGCCCAAGATACGCAAGATAGATGGAGCGAGCTGAGGAGCATAAAAGAAAAAGTCAATATCACATACACGGGATCCAAGCTTTTACACACACACCTGGGGAGGAGATTTGGTGTCGTTTGTGCGGAGATAAAAATCTACCTCTAACTTAAGAGCTGGATCTAAGATCTATCATAACGAAATGGATCCCACCAACGAGTCCATCCGCAACAACACACCAATCCGACTAGACAAAGTCATCTCGAATCAGGAGACCGCTGCCGCAACCATGGAACCGAGCACCACTTTAATCGGAGATGGATCCAGTCATCCATTCTGGAGATCATCATGATTCAAACCGGTGCGACTTCCACCACCGCTCCACCAAAAGGTACTTTTGTCAATCAGACAAACCTACAGGTTAGAAACACGAACAGAAGTTCGAATGCAACTGGTGTTAGGTCAGTCCAACGACCGAACTCCCCGATGAACGAACTAGCGGAAATACGTAGGATGCTCACTACGATAGTAGATCAATCATCACGAGGCAAAACAGGCGCTCAAACCCTCGAGGCTCGACTCAAGGCCCAGGAACAATGTCTCAATGAATCTCAGTGATGCTCCCTTCAGAGCGAGACAAGCGCTAGAACAAACCTAGCGATAAACCGCAACTTTTCTACTCGACGTCTTCGATTTTGTACCCCCCCCCCCCGGTTTTGCAGCCATGAGGTTGTACTCCTAAATTAAACTGAGGGCAATGATCTGCACCTATAAACGTCACAGATCTCCCTCCAGTTGTCACTCCTCTGCGAAACACACCGGTGTTCAGAGTCGTTAACCAATGATCTCCTCCACTTCCCCATGTTCACGACCAACACGACAGCAATGGTCAGGACCATCGGAATTCGCATCAAACACATAAATCCGACAAAGGCCATGGAATTGTGTTCCCAAGGCAACGAACCACCTCGGGAGATTGTGAAGATCAAAACTCTATGTCTAAAGACCGTGTACTACCGGATCCATTGCTCATTAACACGAGCATGGACCAATCAATTACAGATCGTTTCAGAGATACATAGATTAAACTTATGTGAATCTAATGCGATTAAACTCTAGAATCCACATGACAACTAGTTCCGCCCCATAAATAGATCGTGTAATCGAAGTAACATGCCGGAATCCATTCACCAATCGTACAGCAAACGCACGTCCCTGAGATACCGGAAAAAATAAAAATTTCCTGAATTCTCCGGGAGATCCGACCCTAAAGTTCACATGCGTGCTTTTAGGCTCGAAGTCTCTATGGGAACCAAAAGTCGCACTTTCGATTTTATGAACGGAGGAAAGCAAAGGATACATTAATTTCCTTGAGGTCCAGATTCTCTGCGAGACCCAACGACAAGTGACCAAATAAATGCAGAAAATACAGAAAGATAACAAAATGAATTTAGAAAGAGAGGATCTTTATTTTGATCATTAAAACAGATTATAAGAGCTTTGGCTGCAAGAGCTATCAGCGAGTTTTCTAGTTCTAGTCACCTAAACCTTAAACATAGTTGAGTTGCAGCTCCATAACAATAGACAAAAAAACACGAAAAAGGTTTGATTGATTTTGGACTGGACCTTATGAAAGGCTGCCTACGTACCCATTTCAAGGATCAAGCCAAACGTAGTTCAGTTTATAGAGTTTGAACAAGAGATCGAACTACCTTTGCGATTTTGTCTAGTATTAGAGTGAAAGACATAGAAAATTGAGCAAGTCAAGAATAATGCTTAAGGTTTCTAAGTGAAAAAAGTTCTAAGAGTCTGAAAAATCGTCTCAATGCTCCTTGCCTTGGTTTCTCTTATATATGCCTCGAAGATTGGTTGTCTTTCCTTTTCTGACCCTGATTCGAGTCTATCTCTTCGTTGAAGTCTTCCTTATCCTCTCGATCTTTCATGATTATCTTGGAAACTTAACATTTATCTTCTTTGACATTTATCTTTTGCGGAAATCAAGTAAACCATCATCGTAGTTTGGGCTCATCCTTTTCTAAAGTAGCAGGTGGGACTTTATCACGTTTTAGACCTTTTCAGGCTGTCTTTCAATTTATTGTTTTTACAATTTCTTTCGAAGAAACCGTCTTCCATCCGATGTTGGTTTCTATACTGTTGGTTCTGTGAAATGGTTAAACCGGTCGTATAGCTAAGATAAGAATGGTGTTGAGTTAGCTGTTACTGTTTTATACGATTGATTTGATGTTTTACGTGAAAACAAGTCTTTGCGGTTTTTAATCTAAAACTTCAGCGGAAACTCCGATTGAGACAAATAAGGATCAGCTTGATCAGGACTCTAAGGAGAGGATGACAAGGAAGAGACAATTCCGTCGACGATCCTTGATGACTCATCACCCGTGGGCGACAAGACGTGGTACGTGTCTCGTCACCCGTGCGTTGGAAGACTTGGTATGTGTCTCATTTCCCATGGGCGTCAAGACACGGTGCGTGACGGCCCACGGGCGACGAGACATGGTACATTTCTCGTCGCCCATGGGTGATGAGACTTGATGACTGTATCGTTGCCCGTGGGTGATGAGACTTGATAACTGTATCGTCACCCGTGGGCAACGAGACTTGGTGCATGTCTCATCGCGAATGGGCGAGAAGACGTGGTACTTGTCTCGTCACTCGTGGGAAAGGATACTTTATGATGGTTTCATCGCTCGTGGGCGATGAGACTTGGTACGTGTCTTGTTTCCAGTGGGCGCCAAGACGTTGTGGTTGTCTCTTCGCCCACGGGAAATGAGACTTGGAGGCGATGTGGTTGCCTTATGAGATGTCCAGAAACGTCGGTTTCTCATCTTATTGTCTTTTCTCTGGAGGTTTTTTACAAGACATAGGGCTAGAGTTTGCTACTTCGATTCTTCAAATCTTACAAGGTTTTAGTTCTCGCTTGCTTCTTTACTTGGAAGAGAGGAAACGTGTCTGCGATGGTTTCTATACATTGATTCCTTCGTGACCAATGTTGGAAATCAAGTAAACCATCATTGGTCTCGTTCTCTTCTAAAATCATAAGTCATCTTTTATCGCGTTTTAGACCTTTTCATGTCGTCTTTCGGTTTATCGTTTTTACAATTTCTTTCGGAGAAATTGCCTTTCATACAAAGCTGGTTTCTATACCATTGGTTTCGTGAAATGGTAAAACTGATCGCATAGTTAAGTAACAATGATGCTGAGTTAGCTGGTACCATTTTATACGATTGATTTGAAGTTTTACGAGAAAACAAGTCTTTGTCATTTTTATCGTAAAATTTCAATCGAAACTCTGATCAAGACGAAATAAGGATCAGTTTGATCAAGTCTCGAAGGAGATTACGACAAGGAGGATACGATCTCGTCACCCAAGCTCGACGAGACCTGATTGCTTCTTAGCTGTCCAAGAAATAGGTGACTTTCCAAGATAGACAATGTGCATGTTGGTGGAGACGAAATCATCGGCGTCACCTGCCCACTCAGCATCCGAGAAGGCGTGTAGAGTTAGAGCATTACGAGCAGAGAAGTGGATACCATGAGACGGTGTAGCAGCCAGATATCGAAGGATTCTTTTTGCTACTTGCCAATGGAGGTCTGTGGGACGATGCATGAACTGAGATAGATGGTTAACAACATATGCGATGTCCAAACGAGTGAACTGCAGGTACTGGAGACTACCAATAAGTTTTCGAATCTCTTTCGGGTCAGTGAGGACATCACCAGAAGTTAAGGTAAACTTTGGAGAAGAAGCCATGGGTATAGTGACAGGGTTGGCATCTTCCATTTTGTACTGATGTAGGAGATCAATAACATATTTCCTTTGAGAGAGATGCAGGCCATTGTTCGTGCGGGGAGCTTGAATACCAAGGAAATAATGAAGGTCCTCTGGGTCTTTGACAGAGAATCGTTTTGCTAGCAGGGAGAGGGTCCGTGGGATTCTTTCCTTGTTGTTTCCGTTAATGAGAATGTCGTCGACGTACACAAGGAGGTACACCAATTCTGTCCCATTTAAGAGAGAGGAGTCTGCCAACGAGTTTTTGAAACCAAGACTGATGAGGTATGTTCGAAGTTCAAGGTATCAGGCACAGGGCGCTTGTTTTAGCCCATAGACAGCTTTCCGCAGGCGACAAACATGAGAGGGTTTATTGGGATCGACAAAACCAGGAGGCTGCTCCATATAAAATTCTTCCTTTAGAGCCCTTTTTAGAAAGGCATTATTGACATCTAATTGCTTTATATGCCATGACCAATACACTTCAACATCAAGGATCAAGCGTATCGTTGTTGCCTTGATCACCAGACTAAATGTAGATGTGTAATCACGACCAAGTTGTTGGGTGTAGCCTTTGGCAACGAGACGAGATTTGCAGTGGCGATGACTACCATCTGCAAACAACGTGTTAGTATAAATCCAACGACAACTGATAACATTCTGATGGGGTTGACGAGGGACGAGATCATAAGTCTGGTTGCGAGCAAAAGCATCCAATTCTGTTGACATGGAGCTTCTCCATCTCTTATCGAGTAAAGCTTGGTTCACTTTCCTTGGTTCAGGAGGGTAGGTGTAGGTTGTAGTGACAGAGAGATTCAGCTTTGATTTTGGTTTAGAGATGTTTTTCTTGCGTTTGGCTGTCATTGGGTGTTGGTTGGTGACTATCGGAGGTGGTTCTTGAGAAAGGGAGGAGGATGACGATGGTTGTGTGGTGGGATTTGCAGAAGGAAGAGGATGAGTAGTTGGGTTTTGTGTTTGGGTCGGTGGAACTATGGGCTGAGAGTTTGAGGTATCGCGGTTTGGAGAAGGAATATCTCTGATATGGGCTTGTGTATTGGGCCTAAGTGTCATTGGTTTTGAGGAGTTGGGTCAGACTGTATTTGTGAAACATGGATGGATGATTAGAGTTAGAAGTCATACCAGTTCGTTAGTCGCCACCAAAGTGTTCGTCTATGGAGTTCTCCAATGCCACCGGCGGTGGAGAAGCTATCCTTGAGGTCCCCAAAGGCGGCACAGTCCAAACAACGAGTGGCGGTCAGAGAGGTATAGAGGAGTGCAAAGGTCCGTCGGTCGTATGAGGTTGAGTTTCGGTTGTGGCTTCAGTAGTTGAGGATCGGATAAAGGGATAGACTTGTTCATCAAATTGAACATGTCGGGAGACATATATTTGGCTTGAGCTTGGTTGAAGGCAGAGATAGGCACTCTGAGTGGTGGAGTAACCCAAGAAAACACATGGTGTAGACCTATTATCAAGCTTGTGATTGGTATAGGGCCGAAGCCAGGGAAAACACAAGCAGCCAAAGATCTTGAGCTTCCGTAGTTGGGGTTTATTCCGAACAGCTTAGAGAATGGAGAAGTCATGTTCAATACCGGAGTTGGGAGACGACTGATGAGGTAGACGGCAGCGGAGAACGCATAGGTCCAGTAGCTTCGTGGCATTACACCATGAGTGAGAAGAGATAGTCCGATTTCGACGATATAACGATGTTTGCGCTCAGAAATTCCATTGTGCTCAGGTGTGTGTGGAGGAGACGTAAGGTGAGAGATACCAGCAGTGGAAAGGTAGGTTTTAACGCCATGTACTCTCCTCCAGTGTCAGAATATAAAGTTCCGATTTTGAGGTTGAACTTGTTCTCAACCAGAACTTTAAAGGCTGTGAATACATCTCAAACTTGTGACTTTGTTTTCAGAGGGTAGAGCCACGAGTACCGTGTGAAGTGGTCGACAAAGACGACATAGTATTTGTAGTTGTCGACAGATCAGAGGAGACATCCAGACAGCACTGAATATATATTCAAGAGGTTTGGTTGAGGTAAGTGAGGTTTGAGAAAAAGATAGTTTGTGGGATTTATTAATAGAACAATCTGGGCACAGCGAATACTGTGAAGAAGAATGCACATTGGAGTAAAAGTTTTGAAACAATAGCTTTTAAAGTAGAAAATGAGGGGTGTCCAAAGAGATCATGCCAGTCTTTGAGAGTAGGTGTAGGTTTGGTGGAAGCGAAAAAGGATTGGAGGGTGGAGGGTGAGGCTGGCCACTCGTATAACTCATCCTTGGTTCTGCCGTGGAGCAATGGGGCACCCGAGGATAGATCCTTCACCTGAAAGTGAGCAGGAAAAAATTTGACAGAGACTTTGTTAGCATTGCACAAACGGTAGACTAAAATTAGGTTCTTATGAATATTTGGGACGTAGAGAACTTTGTTTAAAAATAAGGGTTTAGAGGAAGAGGAAAAGGATAGTGAACCAGTGTGCGTTATCAGAAGAGGAGAGCCATCGCCAATCAGAACTGCATCAGTGCCATTGTATGGTTGATGTAAGGATAAATTGTCTAGATCACTCGTCATATGATGAGTTTCTCCGCTGTCAAGAAGCCAGGAGTTGTTCGGCTGGGTGGAGCCAAGAGAAATATTCGCACGCGGCTGCCACGGAGGATAGGCGTTGTTGACAGAAGCATTGCTTCCAGAGGAACCATGAGTCCCTAGTTGAGGACACCTACACGCGCTATGACCTTGAGTTCTGCAGAGTTGACAACGCCCCTGGTACCCTACTTGAGACCCTTTTTGATACTTGTTGTTGTTGTTGAAGTGCTTGGGTGGTTGATTACGGTTCCACTGTTAAGGAGTTCACTGTTGTTGATTGTAGCGATGATTCGGCGGCTGGGTGGAAGCAACATTGGTGGTTATAGGGATAGCCACTGTTTCCTTCAAGGATGTGAGAAGCTTTGCTTCTTTGTTGAGAAGTTTCTTGTGGATCTCTGCAACGGTAGGTGTGATGTCACGAACCTCTAGCTGATCCGCAATTGACTTGTACTCTTCAGGAAGACCAGCAAGAATATATTAAACTTGATCTTCATGCTCAATAGGTTTTCCAAGAAGAGCCAGTTGGTCAAACCTCATCATACATCCTTGGAGGTACTCAACAATGGTCTTTGTACTTTTTTTCCAGCCTTTGATTGGAAGTTTGAGCTGCTGGATATGGCCCCTTGTAGGTTTAGCATATGTAGAAGCAAGCGTAGACCATACATCCGCAGCAGTTTTGGCTGTTGACACAATAAGTTGAATGACAGGTACAATAGCACCAATGAGACCACTAAAGATCAAACGATCTTGACGCATCCAAGTTGTGAAAGTTGGATTCGGTGTAGTGACGCCATCATTGGTTACAATAGACACCGGTGGTGGTGCAGAACCATCAAGATGACCAGAAAATCCATAGCCATCTAGTAAGGCTTGGATCTGAATACTCCACATGAGATAGTTGTTTGAAGAGAGCTTGGTAACATTGGACATGTTTACGTTAAGAAGCACATGTGGTGTGGCGTCAATGGTTTCAGCAGAAGTGGTGGACATGGTGGAGGTACGGGATAGAAGGAGAAAGGTGAGAGAGAAGAAGATAAAGATCGAGAACTCGATTGAAAGAGAGAAAAAAATCGAGAAGAAAAAAATTATGACTACTCTGATACCATATCAATGGTATTTCTTAATGTTATATTGAAGAAGAGTGGCTACAGCAGGTATATATAAATACGAGATTGATACCCTAGGAGCTATGCATTTATACAAGTTGCCATAAGTGGATTATGAGAATATTGCAGACTTGATAGAGAGGGTATCCTTGACACTTAGCACACATTGCTTATTGTCATTTTCATCAATGATTCACGTTGACTATGTATTACGGGTTTGGTTAGCCGAATCGTTTTAATTGTAATAGTTTAGATGTTCTTAGCCAAAAGAAAATTTTAATAATAGTACAATTAGCTCCAAATGTCCATGCTACAATAAGGGCAATACACATTAATGTCTAGCCAAGGCAATAAGTGTAACGCCCCGATCCCCCCGCCGTCTGATCGAAGTTCTGACCGGGTGTTATAAACACGTGTCTACTCATTTTAGACCACCCAACGTGTCCCGTTACTGGTCCCATGAGTTATCGAATTCATTATTCTTCGATCAAGTACCAATCCAACCATATCCACATACTACTACTTACAGTCCTGCACATAGTGAAATGGAAAGTAGGGCATGAGTAAATGGGTTACTTCAGTGAAGCGGTTCTAGACCAGCCTCTCCGCATGAACTATATACTACTTAATGCGAAACAAGAGTTGGGTAGCCACTACAATCAACCATTAAAATGCATCATATGATAACACACAACATCATTTCCATACTTTTCTATCAACCTAGCGATCACACAACGCAATGAACTCAATCACTGCTGCAACATAGATTCGACTCGACTCGACTCAACACAACAACTTGACTCGACACCAATCATCCTAAATGTAAGGACTTATGGCTTGCTCAAGGATATCCCACCTCTTGTCGGCCTATCCCGAAAGGTCTTACATGAACCAATGCTTCCCAGCTTCCTAAATGGTTATCCGAGTCACAGCACGTTGGCCCCTTTCGACTATGTATGTCCCCTCGGTCCTAATAACCATAATTATGCCACGACTCGGCATTGACTCGATCTTAAAGGTGACTCATTGATCATGTTCGCTCACGGTCACCGTCTGTTCACGGCCCCTAGATCCCGGCCTTTCGCGGTCACCGTCCTTTCACGGTCCTTTCTTATTTTTATCCCGCCATCGCACGATCACAGATTTACACGGTCTTTCACCCTAGTTGGACTCTAGATGCCACCCGTTATCGGTGTCTCAAACAGGACTACAAACATGTTCATTGACTTGTTCTCATTTCATATTCTCATTTCTCATCATCATTCTCATTTTCATTCTCATTTCTCATTCTTATTTCTATCCCACCGTCGCGCGGTCACCGAATTTACACGGCCTTTCATCACATGTCTTATTTCTCATTTCTCATTTAATTTCTCATTAACCCTAACTTCAACCTTAACACATTCACTAGACGCCACCCATTCTCGGTGTCTCACACATACTTCACTTTACAACCATCCATACACACATACATGGTACCAAATGTAACCAATTATAATACTTTTTATTCACAACATCTACTATTAACCTAGGCGTGCACTTCTTTCTAGCAACCTAGCTTTCATCATCATTCATCATCAATCGTCACATAATAACCAACACAAAAGCAATCATTCATCATCAATCATCCACATCAACACAAGGTAGTTCATTAAGTCTTTTAAACAGTGTGAAAGTTCTTATGCAGCAGGATCCATACATCTAACAACTTAACTCTCATTATGATCTAACAACTTAACTTCCAAACAACCAATTCCTCATCAACCAGTATAAAGAACATGAAAAAAAACTGGGTTTGAATCACCTTACATTAGGAATAGATCTGGAACGGGAATATAGATCTGAGATAATCCAAACCGATCAACACTCGACCACCACCACCACACCACTCGCGACGGCTCACGTCAAAGAGAGGAGCGCCGGAGAGGAGAGAGAGAGGAAGAAGGATCGCGGCGAGGAGAGAGAGAGAAGAGAGAGACGCGCGGAGAGAGAGAGGAGAGAGGGATTCGCGCGAGAGAGAGGAGAGGAGCTTGACGGCTAGGGCTTTCGTCTCCCAGGATTTCTCTGCAGAGCTTCGCTTCAAGTTTCTGATAAGAGAAAAGAGAAAGGGGGCTACTTCTATTTATAAGAAAATAGAAGGGAACCCTAAATTTTCTTTTAATGGACCATAGAGAACTTCACTTTCTCTTAAAAATTTTAAAACCCAAATTTTGGGATGTTACAATAAGCATATGAAATGAAGCTTATGAGTACATAGTAAGTGGGCCAATGTCTCACCCGTCTTGAGCTGGTCTCGACATATATCACAATCTTCTTACTCCCTTACTCGCCACCACCCAACCACTCACCCAGCCTTCCTCGGCTTTTCTTCAACCCAAACAATCTCTGTGGTTAACTCCTTGTGAGATTTACCTTTCTCTTGGTTGAGTTTATTCACTTTGTCCTTCCCACTTTGCCTTCCGAAAATTCAAAGCAAAGTTGGACACGAGTTAATGTCAGATTTGGCAATCTTGGAAGCTGCCTAGCGGTTTCCGGGAAGTTTCCATTATAAAACTAAAAGACGCAACTTAACAATAAATATAGAGGACCTGCTAAAATACGCGTAGCAGAGAAAGTGGGGTACAACTAAAGGGATAAAATAATTGTCCGACAAACGGCAATCTCACAATTATATGCTCATGTGATACCACATGTTGTAAGATAAATAATACATCATCATGCGTCGTTATCATGTGGAATAAAAGCAAAAGGCTTGAGCTGGCTTGGCGCATTTTAAGGTTAATTAGTATTTCGTTTGCTATCATACGCATATTTAACCAAACTAAACCTTCTTCGTGGGTTTCTCAGCCGCTCGTCCAGCCTCTCCTTAGCCTCTTTCGCTGCTCCGACGAGCTTCTCATCGTTATCATCACCGTACGACTTGTTCGTAACATTCCTCTCCTATTTTATAAACTCAAAAGAAGTTACAATCTTTCCCAAAAAGTTTTAAAAATATATATTTCCTGAAAATGCTTAAACTGTTTATTTTAGTTTAGACGTTTCATTACCGAGAAGGAGACATAGGCTTGGTGACACTCGTGATTGGTAGTGTAGAGAGAGAACGATGGTCGCCGAGTCCAGACCTGTCCTGTCGCTGCCGCCACAGAAGCCGTGTTGCATAAGTCAATCGTTGGAGCACCGCCGTGGAAGCGCCGCCTCCTCGCGCACTCAACTCCGGGAAGCATACCAGCCATATCTTTTCTTCTTGTGTTTTAGTTTGCTTAGAGGGAGAGAGAGAGAGAAATGACCGGCAGCTAGAAATATTTATCACAAATAATTGAGGACAGCATTATGGTATGCATACTTGATAAGGATATACAGATGTGTTAAGTTAGGTACATACAAAAAGGTCGTTTTAAATATATAAAAAATTATATAACATCAAGATTTCTCTTTATATTTTTCCTTCAATCAAAAATATATTTTAAGAAACTCTAAAAATTGTTTTAAAAGAAACGAAAAAGGAGTTGGGTAATGTTATAAAAATAAGAGCGTAACAGTAAATTGTCAAATAAAATTAATACACAAAATACAAATTATACGATAAAATATAAAATTTATCTAAAATATTTTGAGCATGGTGGAACTAAGTAAGAAAAAATTGCATTCGCACTGTTTTTTACAGATAAATGTGAGGTTACGTATTGGTATAACAAGTCCAACACAATTTCTAAATTATATAGTAACAAGTTTTTCTTTTCAAATCTCATATAATTACTCCAAAAGAATAACTAGAAAACACGTCTGTGAGATGACGGTTTAGTTAAATTCGGATAAATGTAAAATAACTCATAATACCACATCTTAAGTTATACTGTCGAATTTAATAAAACTCATAATGTTTTAACCTTAACAAATAAATAGTATTAAGTGGTTTTCCGCAATGAAAGCTATTTCGTATCATACGGAATGTTCGAAGTTGTATATTGTTTTAAAGAAAACTCTTCATGATGACGAATATGAAGAGCTAAAGGAGTCAAAGTTGGGAGTTTTCATTAAGTTTAAGGAGCTGGGATTTGCTAGGGCTTCAAGGCTGGTTCACTACATGCTCGGTTTCCAGCTGGTTCACTACATGCTCGGTTTCTAGCTGGTCATAAAGAAGAAGTATGAACTGTGGAGTTTCGTTGGTCCAGAACATGTGAGGTTTTCACTGTTAGAGTTTGAAAACTTCACTGGTCTAAACTGCGAGTACATCGAGTACCTTGAGAGACCAAAGTGTGTTGTTACAAAGGAGATGGCTTTTTTCTGGGGGATGTTGGGAGTTCATGTCGAAGCTGGGCCATCTACTGAGCAGATAATAGCAGCACTTGAGAGATGCGAAGGGTGGTCTCGGGAGGATCGTAAGCGGCTCGGGTACCTTGTCATCTTCACTGGATACATTGAAGGGAGAAAGTATTCAACGGCCACAAAGGTTAGCCTGGCAAGGCTAGTGATGGATTTAGAACGGTTCGAGAATTATCCATGGGGGAGAGTCGCGTTTATCGTGCTGATGGACTCTGTGAAGGGCAAAGATATTTCGGGTTGTTACACTGTTGATAGGTTTATACAATCTCTCCAGGTCTGGGTGTACACAGCTCTGCTGGAATTGGGTGCTAATTATGGTAATCTATACCAAACAGACCGTCTCCACCGATACTGGCTTACATGGGTGGCAAAGGACGCAAATGCTTTAAAGATGCTATCTGCAGACAGGTATTTACTTCAATCATTTACTACCATAATTAAGTCGTCTGGAAAGTCGTCTGGAAAGTCTTCCTACTGGTAGACTTTCCAGACGACTTAATTATAAGTTAATTCGTTAAATATCTAAGTTCATATCTTATATTTACTGCAGACTACGGTGATGAACTTTGTTGAGAAGGACTATGGTGAAATGTTTCCAAAATGGGACTCTGATGCTAAGGACCTTGCCGCGGAGAGCATAATTAAAATTATGTTTAATCAGAGACCGTGGAAGTGGACCATGGATTGCTGGGAAGTCACAGGTACTTGGGTCAATACAAAGCCGACGGCTGTGAGTCCATCGAAGAAAGCAATAGTTTTGGTTAAGGAAGAGAGTCCAAGACCTCTGAAGAAAGCTCGTAAAGAGGATAAAAAAGGAGCACCTGCAGAGGCTAGTGAAGGGACACCTGCAGAGGAGAGTGCATGGAAGTTTGCAGATGCTAGTGAAGAAGTTCGCACATAGGCTCATTCAGAGGTTACTACGACTGTGCTTGGGATGACCAAGAAGAGGACCTTGAAAGAAATTTCAAGGACATATTTGATGCCATGAGGGAAGGGTTTGGGACGTGCCTTAAGGAGATCAAGCATTTGTCGGAAAGGGTGGAAGCAGTGGCGAAGAAAGTTGGTATCACCAAACAAGGGAAAGAGACATCCTCTCAGCATACTACCTCTCAACCTAAAGAGACATCCTCGCACGAACCCGGGGTTAGTAAAGAAGCCTCTCCCGGGGTTAGTGAAAGTGTTAATGGGGAGAAGGATAAAACACCTCTGGATGAGAGTGTTAAGGGGAGAAGGATAAAACACCTCTGAATAAGAGTGTTAACGCTGAAGATGAAGATGGGTCCGCATATGGGAGCCTTGTTCTATTGGCCAAAAAAACAAGTTCCACTCTAGCAGAGAAACAACAGCAGGATGCTAGATATGTGGAAAAGATGGAAACTGCTTTGGCACTTGTCAGTGCAAAGACTGAGCAAAAAAAGAAAACTTGCTGCCTCACAGCAATCTCCTTATACTGCAAACAGCACGGCCAAATTGATCATCCCAGACAAAAAAAAACTTTCTAGAAGCTATAATCCCTTTGCACCAATTGACAAGAAAAAATTGAAGGAGCTCACCGATTGGTTAAAAACTGATCCGTAAGTGATTGCTTTTCGCATAATAGCTTTAGTCTATAAAAACTAATTGCTTTTCAACATTTTGTGTTTGCAGTCATTATAAAACACCTCTCGATAAGAAACCACGTACAAGTCCAACTTGGTGGTATCACGTCCTCCGGACCTCCGTAGCTTGGTTGGAGGATTGTGTAAGTCATCTAACAAAACTGATTACTAGATGACTTACTGATATCTTCATAGACGACTTACCATAAGTCGTCTACGAAGTCTTCTTCGTATAAGATTTACCAGACGACTTATGGTAAGTCGTCTGATATCTTCTGACTTGTATTATTTTATATACATCATATGGATTACTAGATTGAGGAAGAGGCACCAGGAGACGCCACAACATTTCAGGAGCGAGAGAATTTGCTTCCTTGATCATCTCTTTTCTCAACAATGGAGATTCAACAACAAGGATTTTAAGGACACAAAACCCGATGCCTATGGTTTAGGAAGAAGACTCCCTGGTGGGGCGTGGAATTATTATTCAGGCCACTTACCATCATTTTGCCAGACGGACAAGCTTTGGGGGACATATATTGATGATATCTATATGCCAGTGAACTACAACAACACACATTTGATTGCTATGTGGATATCGATCCCTAAGAAACACATAGTTGTCTGGGACAGCATTCCTTCATGTCTCCCCTGCAGAACTTGATGTGATAATGGAGCCTTTTCTCCACATGCTCCCTTATCTGTTTTTTGAGTGCGCTACCATTGAACAACGTGACCAGTTAACACTGGAGCCATTCACATATGAGAGACCAACCGATATCCCTCAGGCCATAGGTGGTGATTGTGGCGTGTACACTCTAAGGTACATTGAATGTCATGCTCTTGGGATGCCATTTAACCAAAAAGACTTTGCTAAGTCCAACGCGAAGTCTATGAGGGATAAGATGGCAGTGGATATATTTAAAGAGCTTCCTGGCCAGCATGAGAAAGAAAACAAGAACCTTGCTGTAAACATTGGCACATATGATGTATTATAGATTAGGGTTTGTGTGTACTTGAACTTGATTTGTATTAGGATTTGTACTTGAACTTGTAATTTAGGATAGATTAGGATTTGTACTTGAACTTGAACTTGAACTTGAACTTGATTTGTATTTTTAATGTAGTTAGACGACTTAACATTATATTGGACGACCTAACAGAATATTGGACGACCTAACAGAATACATAAACTAAACACAAATTCTTAATACATAGAAAATTAGACGACCTAACATGATACATAGATTAAACACAAATTCTTAATACATAAACAATTAAAGGTCTTCTGGACGACGTACTTGAAGGTCTTCTGGAGGACTAAACTCTGGACGACTTACTTGAAGGTCTTGTGGAAGAATAAACACTAGACGACAAACTTTAAGGTCATCTGGACGACTTACTTGAAGGTCTTCTGGAGGATTAAACTCTGGACGACTTACTTGAAGGTCTTGTGGAAGAATAAACACTAGACGACTAACTTTAAGGTCTTCTGGACGACTTACTTGAAGGTCTTCTGGAGGATTAAACTCTGGACGACTTACTTGAAGGTCTGATGGAAGAATAAACACTAGACGACTAACTTTAAGGTCTCTGGATGACTTACTTGAAGGTCTTCTGGAGGAATAAACTCTGGACGAGTTACTTGAAGGTCTTCTGGATGACTTTCAAGTTAGTCGTCTAGTGTTTCCTTACATTGTGGTTTCGTATGACCAGTTTCCTTGCACTTTGAGCATCTATAAATCCTGTGTTGTTTCCTGGGTTTGCGTCCTCTCATCCTGGATAGCTCCAACCAAGATTTCCATCTTGATTTCTTCTGTCTTCCAAGACCACGTTTTACCTTCAGAGGAAAGCATGTCCGTTCCTCAACTTGTTGTCCAACACAAGGATATATATTCTCCGAGTATCCTGCAAACAAATAATCCTTTTAGTACACTGGACTTACAAGTGTGGAGATATGCAACCCAGCATGTGTTCCAGCAGCTATAGCATGATAGCAAGGTATTTTCTCCACTGCATAAACACCACAATCACACTTTTCATGTTCCAAATCAACCACACAGTCCATTTTGCCACCTTTCACAAAGAATCGCGATCCATCAATTGGTTGGATCCTCATCGTATACGCTATCTCCGATCGAACATCAAGCAAGTATTCAACACCACGATTATGGTGACTTGGGAGACTCAAAGCATCATCTCTCCTTTTCTAAAACCACTTTCCTAGCTTCTCCCTTATGTACTCCAATAGGAACTGAATTGGAAATCCTCTAGCTCGCTTTAGTGCGGAATTAATAGATTTTGTGATGTTGCTTGTTTTTATGTTGTACCTGTCCCCCCTGACAATAAACCCTTGACCATAGGCTGACATCGGCATCCTCCAAATACGTTGCAAGATCCGGGTTTGCACTCCGTATCTCAGCCATGTACCGGTCAAAATCTGAAACCGTATGGGCATAAGCAGCACCTTTCACCAAGTACAAGAGATGTTTCCCTTTATACTTTTTGCAAATGTTATCTTGAAGGTGATAATAACATATTCCACGGGTTGCCCAGGGAAACACCTTGTCACAAGCACTTTTAATGGCTGCATGCCGGTCGGAGACTATCACCAGAGGCTGCTCATCAGATAAACAACTAGCCAATTTTGTGAAAAATCATTCCCAAGAAGGGTCATCTTCAGCATATACGATCCCAAAAGCCAATGGAAATATCTGAAAATTCCCATCTTGTGCGGCTGCAACTAACATAGTACCTTCATACTTCCCATGTAGGTGAGTCTCATCCACCACAATGACCCTTCTCTAATACTTAAAACCTCTAATAGAAGCTCCAAAAGAGAGAAATAGATACTTAAATTTATTGATAGAATCAAATTCTTTAGTTGTGATAGAACCGGGATTTGCTAAGCAGATTTGCTCGAGATATGATGGCAGATGCGAATACCCATCTTCTGCTGATCCTCTCAACAATGTTTGTGCATATACCAGTGCTCTGTATGAAGTCGTGTAATCAAGCGTCATGCCAAACATGTTCTTCATTGCATCAATGATATGCTGCGGATTCAACCCATCAATGATTCCAACACGATCAATGAAAAGCCTACCAACATACTTCGGAGTACAGTGTCTCCGCTGAGAGATTCGGTCTCCCACTGAGCATGTATGTGTTTCCACATACTTTGTTACCCAAAACATGTTTGTTCCATGTTTCACACTCGCTCTGATCTTCCATCCACAACCACTAACTCGACAGGTTGCCACAAAGAGAGTTTTCGTTGACTTATATATTCTGAAGGAGAACTTACGCTTAACTGCTATCAACCGCAGCTCTGAAAGCAGTGCATCCTTGCTAACAAAACTCTGGTTGACGTAGATACTGTTACCATTCGATATTTCTCCTTCAATAGCATAAGTCTTTTTGAATTCTTCAAAACACATATCATCATCTTCTTCCAAATCCTCATCTTTAACCTTTCCATAAACAATGTAATCCTCACCATTCTCGTCCGCTTCAGCAACAATAGAGATATCAACATCCTTCTCCCCATCATCCTCCTCTCCATCATCCTTCTCCCCATCATCCTCTTCGCCATCATGATTTTCATCTTCAACCAAATCATCATCATCTTCAAAACACTCATCAGCTTCATCATCTTCATCCTCTTCTTCCCTTTCCTCTGAAACCGTTTCCACCTTGCTACGACTTGATACACAAAGCCGTACTCCATGCGTTTGGTTATCTCGAGCAAGTTTCGAACTTGTCTATCACTTGTAACATGAATAGGAGGGGTGTCTGGAGCCTGCATCATTTCAGCTAGTAACAAGTAGGTTATCTCCACAGATTATGTGCTCATGTCCATGTTATAATCTTCTTGAACCACTGCAACAAGTTCAGCATGTGTTGAACCTTCACTCAACAAAAATAGTCTCGCTCCTTTGAAATTATCAACCACAAAATCCCAATAAGAATCTTTCAAAAACCATTCTCTATACACTGCATGTAACTTACGCAACATCATCCTAGATGTAATTTCGAACATCACGGAATTATATTCACTTACATTTTTGTAGTCTTGGAACCGGAGATGAATCCACTCGTGTTTAGCTTTCGGCAAGATCACATATTTCTGGTGATCAAAACTCTCTTTTAATGATTGCCAGAGATCCGCAGGATCCTCTTTCGTAATATATTCATCTTTTAGACCATCATGTATGTGGTGTCGTAAAAATATCATGACTTTAGCTTTTTTCTCATCTGACACCGTTTTTGAACTATCGATGGTTTCCAAAAGCATGTTTCCTCTCAGGTGCATCTTTGCACCCACTGCCAAGTCATATAGCTATTTCCCGTAATATCAAGGGCATTTATTTCGAGCTTTGTCAAATTCAATATGATAACTGTATTCATAGAATAACATACTTTAAAATATAATAAAGACGGGAATTTAAATACAGAAAGTAAATACAGAAATTAGAGGCATAAACTTAAAATCATAAATTAAATGCATAAATTTAAAGGCATAAATTTATTTAAATTTATTTATGCATTTAAATTTATTTAAATTTATTTATGCCTTTAAATTTATGCATTTAATTTTTGATTTTAAGTTTAGGCCTTTAATTTCTGTATTTACTTTCCGTATTTAAATTTCCATTTTTATTATATTTTAAAGTATGTTATTCTATGAATACAGTTATCATGTCGAATTTGACAAAGCTCGAAATAAATGCCCTTGATATTACGGGAAATAGCTATATGACTTGGCAGTGGGTGCAAAGATGCACCTGAGAGGAAACATGCTTTTGGAAACCATCGATAGTTCAAAAACGGTGTCAGATGAGAAAAAGACTAAAGCCATGATATTTTTACGACACCACATACATGATGGTTTAAAAGATGAATATATTACGAAAGAGGATCCTACGGACCTCTGGCAATCATTAAAAGAGAGGTTCGATCACCAGAAATATGTGATCTTGCCGAAAGCTAAACACGAGTGGATCCATCTCCGGTTCCAAGACTACAAAAATGTAAGTGAATATAATTCCTTGATGTTCGAAATTACATCTAGGATGATGTTATGTGGAGAGAAAATAAGTGATTATGATATGATCAAGAAAAATCTCTCCATGTTCTATCCTGGAAATGTAGTCTTGCAACAACAATACCAGGCGAATGGGTATACTTGTTTTCTCGGAGTTGATGCAAGTCCTCCTTGTAGTAGAGCAGAATAATCAACTCGTGACTTTAAACCATCATGCTCGTCCCACTGGATCTACTCCATTCCCCGAAGCGAATGTTGCATCATCCAGTTATGATAATTGGAGAGGACGAGGACGTGGACGTGGTCGAAATCGTTATCATGGTCGTTGAAGAGGACGAGGAAGAAGATTTCGTCCATATGAAGAAAGAAATAATAAGGACTTCCACGAAAACGAAAGGGTCGGGATGATAAAAGGCAAACAGAAAAGGTTTGCTACGAATGCGGTATGAAAGGTCATTGGGTACGTGGTTGTCGTACGCCAAAACACTTAGCCAATCTGTATAGAGAATCCCAAATATCGAAAGAGAAAGGAAGTAAAAAATTTCATCTCTGATGAACTAGAACCATCTTTTCATGGTTTAAATGATGATACTCATCTCCACATATCAGACTTTCTGGTTGATTCAGAAAGAATCGATGAGTGACATAAAATTGATGTTATATAAGTTTATTGTATTATAGTATCTATATCTTTTAAGATATATGTTATGTTTCATGTTTAATAATATATGTTTATGAATAAATTCAAAAAATGGCAGACTTTGAGACTATGGATGGAGATATGTGTTTGGCAAATAGTGCGTCAACACACACGATAATTTAAAAATAAGAAATATTTCTCTAGTCTCAAAATAAAAGATTGCGCTGGAAGCGTAAATACAATATCTGGTAGTGCAAAGATTATTAAGGGCTCTGGTAGAGTCAACTTTTCAATGCCACGGGGAACGAAATTTGAAATAAGTGATGCATTATACTCCCCCGAGTCTCATAGAAACTTATTAAGTTTCGAAGAAATGGATATCATATTGAAACTATAAGGAAAGATAACATTGAATATCTTTGCATTAAGTCTGAGAGGAAACGTATATTAGAAGAGCTAAGAATGTTATCCCCTGGACTATATTATACAAAAATTAACATGACTGAGTCTTATGCCACAGTAAACATGAAGTTTACTAATACATTTAAAATCTGGCATGAGAGGCTAGGACATCCTGGTTCAGTCATGATGAGAAAAATAGTGCAAAATTCAAATGGCCATCCGTTGAAAAACGAGAGAATTTTTGCAAACGGGCGAGTTTACATGTAATGCATGTTCTCAAGGAAAACTTATAACTCGGCCATCACCAGCAAAAGTTGGCAATGAATCACCATTGTTTTTAGAAAAAATACATGGTGATATATGTGGACCGATCCACCCACCGCGTGGGCCGTTTACGTATTTCATGGTATTGATTGACGCATCTAGTTGATGGTCAAATGTCAGTCTTTTAACAACAAGAAATACGGCTTTCGCCAATTTCATTGCCCAAATAATAAAGTTGAGAACGCAGTTCTCAGAATATGCCATAAAGAAAGTAAGGCTTGATAATGCTGGTGAGTTTACATCGCAAGCCTTCAATGGGGATTGATGTGGAGCATCCAGTTCCCCATGTTCATACACAAAATGGCATGGCCGAGTCACTGATAAAACGGTTGCAGTTGATTGCAAGACCGTTGATATTGAGAACAAAGCTCCCAATTTCAGTATGGGTTCATGCTATCTTGCATGCATGCAGCTGGTAAACACGTGTGATGACACCAATATATATCCTTGTCATCATTTACACATGTCTTTGTGTGTGTTAAAGAGAAGATGACTAATCTTCTTTTCTTCCCCAATAAATAGCTTGTACATACAAGTTTTAATGATATATGGAAATCTTTTGATTACTCTTTCTGTTCTTTCTCACGTACAACACTAATATAACAAGACGTAGTTATATGCATATTTCATCACTCCATCAATTTCTTAACAGAGAAGATTTTTTGGAAATAAAAGAGCAGGGTATTATCGCTCCGGAAAGTGGATAAAGTTTCGATTTTTTTTCACGCAAATACAAAGCTGAGAAGATATGAAAGAAGATAAAACACACTAATGTATGAGTTATTACATCTGGTGGAATCTAAGGAAGGTTTAGTAGCCATGCTACAAAAAAAAAATTTAGAGAACATTTTGACTCATCAAATCTAACAGGAGTAGCTGAAGCTTTATCTAGTGTTAGCACATCTATTACTAAGATTATGAATGATGAGCTCACAAAACCATTTGAGGCTAAATTAGTTATGTTTGTAATGCATCCAGACCAGATGGTATAATTGTGTTGTTTTACCAGAAATTTTGGAAAATAGTCAAAGGTGAGCAAGCTAACCCATATGGTGAATGATTTTTTTTTCCATGGAATAATAGCACCAAGATTCAATGACACAAACATTGTCTTATCCTAGAGTGTGATCATTGACATGAAATGACAAAGTTTAGGCTGATAAGCTTATGCAATATAGCTATAAGATGATTTCTCGATCTCCACCTTCTGACTCTTTCGATTCCAACCAACGATCGCAACCCTCTGAAACCCTCAATTCAACCATCAATCTCGACCCTCTGTCTCAGTCCATTTCCTTCCTAACCTTCTCGAGCAATGATGTACCCAATTATTTACCAGTTTAATATTATCATTTGGACCCTATTTGGAGCATGCTATGTATGTCTAGACTGTGTTTTAGAGTCTTTTCAAGTCAATGCACGTTTTGGGGCATTATGGAGATAATGGAGCATGTAAGAGCATTCAGAGAAGATATCCAGTAGTTGTTCACAATCAGCTAAGTCAGAGTCAAGGTCAAGCCTGACCATCGATTGACGGTGCATGCTTGTTGTCGATCGACGGTGCATGCTTGTTGTCGATCGATGGTGTACTTGCAGAGTTATTGTCCGACTTCAAGCCCAAGTTAAGAAAAATTACAAGAATACCCCTAAACAAGTTTTGACAAAGTATTATTTACAGCTTTTAGTTTTCTTGGTAGTTTTGGGGAGAATATCTGAACTCCTTCAAAGATTTGTATTGGAACCCCATTATCTATTATATGCTTGTGTTCTAGAGTAGCTAATTAGAAACATGAACCTAGGACATAGACAACTACAAGAGTAGGTTATGTGCCAGAATTAAATTCATTGAGCTAGGTTGTTAGATACATGCGAGAGCTGGTTTAATTAACCTAGCAGGCGAACTTCTTGTCCGATAACCATCGATCGACACTCGGCCTTAGCCGTCGATCGACGGTCGACTCCTCTATTCACATAAGAGAGTTGGAACAAAAGGGGGTCGAATTGTGATTAAGGTCCTTGCATATTCATAATTCCCTGCATCCTCTCCACTATAATCCACTTCCTAGCAACCCTAGATCTATCTTTTCATATTTGAATCAGTTAACTTTTTAGACAATTTCCTTTTTTGAATAAAACCTTCAAACAAACCTCCTATTTATAGTTTGCTTAGCTTAACTTTTAGAACTCAGAAGTCTATTGTGTGCCTTCGCTCTCCGTAGATTTGATCCCTAAATACTACAATTAGACATCTCTTGGCGAGAGTAGTTCGTATGATTAATTTGATAGATTGTCTGCTTTAAAATAAACCTTAACCCGTACATTGCCAAATTTGGCGCTGTTGCCAAAGAGCAAGGATCGCCATTAGATTTATTTCTAGGGTTTATCTAGGCTTTTTTTCTTTTATTGCAAGTTATTGACAATTTCTTTTTCTTATTTTTCAGGTGCATGCCCAGCAGTATAATAAAAAAAAGAACAAGGAATTACTCTTCTTAGATTCCGTTGCAATCAAACGTTTCATCCGCAAACAGACGTGATAGAAGCAATCGACGTTAGCACTCAACTGTCGATCGACACTCACGTATCAACATCGATCGATAGTACCCATATGGCATCGATCGACGGTAGATCTTGAAAGATGGTTGCGACTTTAGTTGTGGTTCGAAATGAGAGATGAAACATGTATGACCATGAAGGTCATCTGCCCAATGCAACATGTCAGAGAATTGACAAGAAGGGAGTTGTAATCCATGAAGCATAATCAGACGCTTCAGTAGCTCAACTTGAAGCTGCAACCCAAGCTGCTCAACTGACACTGGTAGACTACAATAGTCCAAAACAGTTATATACTAACAGATCCGCTATTCGTCCTCCATCTTCCCAGAGGAATGATTTTGAGACAAACAGTCCTTCGCACTTGTTGCGCAGACGCCCTACCATGGATTGCGACATGAGCCCCCAATGGGTCACCTGGAGTGATTTGAGGATCTAGTATTTGCTAGTAAGGCCAATGGAGTCCCTGAGGACTATCTATTCTGCAAGCTCTTCAAGTAAGTACTCACATGCTGGAGATGCTTTGCATTGGCTTAAGCAACTACCACCAGGATCTCTGACATCCTGGACTTACATCAAGAATGCATTCCTGCGCAATTTTTTTGATGATGCACGAACAAAATACTTGAGGAGCAGGATTTCTACATTCACCCAGGAGCTTGGAGAATCATTCAGAAGCTCTTGGTTCAGATTCAAGTTATATCAGAAAGACTGCCCACACCACGTTTTCAATGAAGTGCAACTACTTAGCGCTTTCTTCAGAGGTATTGATCTGCAGTACCAGATGGCCTTAAACACAGCTAGTGAAGGACATTTCAGCATTAGGAGTCTAGAAGAAGCAACAAGGCTTATTGAGAACTTCGCGTCTAGCAATATCACCAAGAACACTGATTATGAGAGGAAGAAATCAAATCCATCTTGAGCAGAGAGCAGATAGATGAAGTCAAGGCAAAGTTGGATAGTGTTCAGAAATTTCTCAGGAAACAAGAAGTGAAAGCCATGGAAGAAGAAGACGAGGACGTGAATTTTGTTGATGGAAACGGTTACCAGAGACCAGGAAATCCAGGCTACAACAGGAACTCCTATGGTGGCAATAGGAGTAACTACAATCAGAATTCGCAGCAACAGAAGCCTAGAGAGAAAATTGGAAGCTATGGTTGATAGGATATTGGAGGAGCAGCAGCAGATGACTGTGAACTTCAATGGGAAGATAGATTTATTGTACACCAACCTCAACACCAAGTTTGAGAATCTCAACACCCATGTCAAGAAGTTGGAGAATCAAGTGGTCCAAACAACTGAGGCCATTCAAAGACATGAGGCCTTGATTAAGGAAAAAGGGGAAGCTAGTCAGAAGCACCACTTCAATTCATTGATTGGTGAAGAATTTTGGCAAGAAGTGAAGAGAGAACAGCTGCAAGAAGGAGATTTTTGTGTAGAAAGTGTCATGTCTTTCGGCAGTTCGCATTGGTGGCGATCGACACCTGAGCTGGACCGTCGATCGACAGAACCTGCAGAATCGGTTGCCTTGTGTGAATCTTCAACGTCGATCGACGTTGAAAAGAAAGCGTCAATCGACATCCCCCAACAACAGAACCGATTTGGTTACCAAGTTTGAGTGCCAACCTATTTGTCAGACCTTCGAGGATGGAGAATGAGGAACATAACGCCAATACACATGATCCCATGGTAAGAAAAAGACACTCCAGAAGGAAGCAAAAGATTCCCAAACATCTTCGCAGAGAAGCAACTAACAAAGAGATGGATAACTTTGCCAAAAGAGTTTTTAAATTTTCTTTAGATACTCAATTTGATGAAACATATTATACTCATAGATTGTGGATGTCTTTCAGGAAATCCAAGGAAACAAAAAGGACATAGAGCGCATGTTCAATGACCTCAGAGAGAAGATGAAGCAGGGGACTACTCTCAAGAAGAAAAGTGACCCTGGAAATTTGTGATCCCATGTTTTGTAAGAGGTCACAAGTATCCTAACGCCCTCTGCGATACTGGATCAACAGTTAGCATCATGCCTAGAGTGATGGCAGAAAAGCTAAGCCTGAAAGTGGAGCTTTCTAGTGATTCATTCACCTTTGCAGATTTCTCCAAAGTGAATTCAGGAGGGATAGCCAGATAAGTCCCAATGCAGATTCGCAACGCCTTATTTCCAGTAGACTTCCATGTGATGGATATAAAGATTGATTGGAACTCTTCCTTACTCTTTGGAAGAGCGTTCATGGCAACAGTGGGAGCTATCTGCGACATGATGATAAACAGTTGTATTTATCCTTGATCGATCCATACAACTTCTATGAACGTGTTAAAGTTAAGAACAAGACCACTCAGATAGAATTGAGTGATGATCCAGGTTTGATTGCTACATGCTTCTGTAAATATGATCAAGACAACAAGCCTACAGACACATCATCGATCGATACCAACCTTTGCCATCGGTCGACGGTCCCTTTAACCAGAACCAGCACGGAACGCACCCTTCGGCATCGATCGACGCTCACTATCCACCATCAATCGACGTCTACGGCACATATCAGAATGGCGAAGATAGTCGAGAAGACATAGTATACGTAGAACTTGAATAAGAAGCAGTCGAGTATCATGCCTTTGCACTCGAAGAGACTAGAAATTTCAGGGGATCCAATGGAAGCTGGAATGCAGCATCGATCGACGGTGACTCTATAACGTCGAATGACGACAACTCGACAGGATACAATGACGATTATGGCTACCTTAGACCAGATGAGTTTGGAATCATGAGAGACCCAGATGGATATGCACGGGCAATGGATGGAAAGATTCTCAATGTGTCCAAGGACAATATTGAAGACATACTAGCTATGGCCAGTGGATCAGGGAATATCTTCAGAAATCACACATTGGGTGAGGCAGTCAGTTCAGCATCGATCGACGGCAATAGTTGGCCATCAATTGACGGTCACAATGCAGCATCTGAGCCGAGACTGGTAACAGAGGAGCTCTTACAAGACAAGCTTGATGGGGTTTACCTTTCTCAGGACTTGATGAGGGATAGTATCAACCAAAGTTTGGAGGATATTTCAGAGCCCACATATGTCACACTTAACATGCTGACGGGACGCATTCAAGCACTAGAACAGAGGATGGGAATATTGGCATTTGCCAGAGGAAGATGGAAAATCAGCAAACAAGAATTTATCAGTGCATGGTTTGAGACGATCAGAGTGTATGTGGATACTTGCTTTCCATATTGGTTTTATGAACCACCTTCATAGTCCAGAAATCAAAACGTCGAGCTTAAGACTATAACCAAACGCTAAGTAGGAGGCAACCCACTGTGTAGTGACTTTTAATTTGATTTTTCATTATCGTTATTAATTTTGGTTTTTATCTAATTACTTTAGGTTTTCAAAGGAGAAGCAAAACAGTTCGAAAACCCTATCGGTCGACACCAGGACATCACCATCGGTCGACGACTTGGATGGTTTACCATCGGTCGACACCCACCAATCACCATCGGTCGACACTCCTTACAGAGTTTGGTAGCCTTGACTTTCTCTCAACCTTTTACTTATGCTTTAGTTTTTATTAACCAATCCCGACGAGGTATCACTGGGAATAATATTATTCAAGTCTGGGGGAGGTTCGCTGATGCTTTTGTCTATTTTGAGATTTTATCTATTAAGTTTTTTTTAAATTGTTTTTATATATTCCATAACTTATTTATTGACTAACCATACTTTAGCACCATTCTTAGACATGTTGATTGCAGAGATTACTAGAGATGCCAAAGTGGATCATCCTGCCATTAGATTACACTTACTAAAAAACTTTAAAGGAACCAAAGCTGATCTCCAACCTAATATTGACTACTTTGGTTGCTTTGGGGCTTGGTATACATCGGATCAGATTCCTTCTCCAAGTCTGTGAGTTACTAGTATGTTATTTCTGATTTCCTTTCTCTCTTTCTCTTCAGGATCTATAGTAGAAAAAATTGAGATGATTTCCTGAAATACAGAGGGGTAGGTACATTACCGATGAACCCATTATTCTAATTCAAAGGAATGATCACATATTTTTGGAAGCGAGGGGTATGTACATTACCGATGACCCCATTGTTCGCCTAGAACTTTGTATTCAAAAAACAAAAAAAAACGAAAATGCGATGGTAAGATGGATTGTAGCAGAATCATTGTCCATTGAATTTGAGATACAAAAAGATTCTGAGAGAAAAGAAGAAAGAAATGGACCAGGAAAGACTTTATACCTATACATGCAGGTTTACAGGAGTTGAGTCCATGTGTCATTTGATCGATACTCCCAATATAAAGCCTGCACTTTGTTTTTATGCAAAGAATTGAGATCAGTAAAGGGGTGAGTCAAATTAATATTTGTTGAGTTTCTGATAAAATGGATTTGGTTGCTATACTAGGATAAGGCATATAAAGTTTCTCTTTGATTAAGGCATATAAAGTTTCTCTTTGATTAGCAGTATTCGAGGTGGTTGCGATATAGTAGGGTGATAGTCATGCTTATATATTATGTGAGTTCCCGCATTTCAAACCTCTTTCACATGTTACCCTTTTTTTTACTTAAGAACAAACAAAAGGTTAAGTATTTGGTTGTTGATATACATTGTTATTTACATGTTTAAGACAATCATTTGGACCCTATTTGGAGTCCTCTATGTGTGTCTAAAATATGTTTTAGAGTCCTCAAGACAAATTACAAGAGTGCCCATGGACGAGTTTTGACCTAGTTTATAAAGGTCTTGCCAATGTTTAGGCAAAGAGACACAAATTTCATAACAAAGTATTATTTACGGCTTTTAGTTTTCTTAGTAGTTTTGGAGAGAAGATCTGAACTCCTTCAGAGATTTGTACTGAAACCCCATTATCTAATCTATGCATTATATTATTCAGTTTATCTTGCTTTCTATGATTATATCTAAGTAATTCTTTTGTTAGATTTAGGGTTTATTATGGTATTGATGAATTAGATCAAAAATAGGATTGCTAGGATGAAAAGATATCCATATTTGGAATTGTGTTTGATGCTTGTGTTCTAGAGTAGCTAACTAGAAACTTGAACCTAGGACATAGACAACTACGAGAGTAGGTTATGTGCCAGAATTAATTCAATTGAGCTAGGTTGTTAGATACATGCGAGAGCTGGTTTAATTAACATAAAAGACGAACTTCATGTCCGATAACCATTGATTGACACCCGGCCTTAGCCGTCGATCGATGGTTGACTCCTTTTTCGCATACGAGAGTTGGAACGAGAGAGGGTCATATTGTGATTAAGGTCCTTGCATATTCATAATTCCATGCATCCTATCCACTATAATTCACTTCCATAAACCCTAGATCTACCTTTTCATATTTGAATCAGTTAACTTATTTAGACAATTTCTTTTTTGGAATAAAACCTTCAAACAACATCCTATTTATAGCTTGCCTATCCTAACTTTTGGAACTCAAAAATCTATTGTGTGCCCTCGCTCTCTGTGGATTTGATCCCTAAGTACTACAATTCGACCTTTCTTGGCAAGAGTAGTTTGTAGGGTTAATTTGATAGATTGTCTGCTTTAAAATAAACCTTAACCCGCACACTATCAAGAAACCACTAAAACCCTAATCCCAAGTTTCTCAAACGGTTTCTCGATCTCAACCCTCTAAAAACCTCAATTCAACCATCGATCACGAGCCTCTGTCTTTGTCGACTTCCCCTCCTAAACTTCTTGAGCAACCACTGAAACCCTAATTCGATCCCTAAGTACTACAATTAGACCTTTCTTGGCAAGAGTATTTTGTAGGGTTAATTTGATAGATTGTCTGCTTTAAAATAAACCTTAACGTGCACACTATCAAGAAACCACTGAAACCCTAATCCCTTGTTTTTCAAACGGTTTCTCGATCTCAACCCTCTAAAAACCTCGATTCAACCATCGATCACGAGCCTCTCTCTTTGTCGACTTCCCCTCCTAAACTTCTTGAGCAACCACTGAAACCCTTATCCCTAGTTTCTTAATCAATTTTTCGATCTCCACCTTCTCCCCCTAAACCGATATCCAGCTCTGTCTTTGGCGATGGGTGGCAAAGGAAGCGTAATCCTGTCAAGCCGGCAGCTTTGCTTGCTAAACAACCATCTTCTTTACCCTCTCAGTATGAATTTACATCGAGGGTTCCATCAGAGTCTATCCCACCAGTTCCTCCTAAGCCTCTCTCTTTTGTTCGATATTACCCACCTCTCAGACAGTTGTTCCCACCTTCTACATCAGCTTCTTCAGCTCACAATCCATCCGCTGCAATACCTCAACCTCAACAATGACAAACTCAGTCGACTGAACATATGCCTCCAGCTGCAACTCAATCAACTCCACTTTGAGCAGATCAATCGCCTCCACTTCGACCAGCTCAATCACTTAGCAGTTCCCAAGCACAAAATTTTCCAATTCCAGAAGACCACGATGATGTTGAGGCTCCGGTTCAACCTAATCTCGCAAAAGACCAGATGGATATTTGACATCACTAACTCAACCTCAATCCTAGTACCACATGGTAATGATTTCCTTTGAGCTACTGATGTTTGTTTGTGTTTTATTGATTTAGTGATTCGGGTTTCAGTTTGAGTTAGTGTTTCAGGGTTACTGCTTGAGTTAGAGTTTCAGGTTAGAGTTTAGATGTTGTGTTCTTGTGCTTTGTCAGTTTGGTAAAGCTCGAAAGCTTTGTCATTTTATGTTGTCTAAGTTCCTTTCTTGTTATTTTTGTTGGTTTTCGAAATATTATTATTCAGTACCGATGTCTTTAAACATGTAGTTTTACTTCTTTAAGAAGAAAAAAACCATGTTTATAGTGTTTTGGGTTTGAGTTTGCAAATGCTGTTAACACTTTTTTTACATGCTTGTTTGCTTAATCTGATCAGGAAAGCTACAAACATTGACCACTCATCTTTATGTATTTGTAATTTTGGTTATGACAAGTCCAAGTTCACCAGGAAGAGTACAAAGATTTTTACCACCAAATTTGATGGCCCATACTACAGCTGGTCGTGTGTGCCTCATCATAGACAAGAAAAATACTTTATGGAATCTGCTTTAAACTTCTTTGTCTCTTAGTAGGGAAAATTTTATTTGTTATATACTTTAGACACTTTAAATATTATAAATTCAACTGCTTTGGTTTTTGATGACTAAAACCAATTTTCTCTTCTTTTTTTTTGTAGAAAACACACACATGGCAGTAACCATTGACTGGTCTTATTCAAGAACATTTTGATTCCAAATGTCAGTTTCGTATGAAAGACATGGTAAGATCTGTAAGGAATTCTCGAGAGCAACCAACTTGGATCCACGATACACTGTGGAAAAAAATGTGTGAGTAGTAGGACACTGAAGCAGCCATGGCAAAGAGTTCGAGAACATCAGCAGCTCAATTATCCGACCGTAAGTTCTTGGTGTTCACAAGCATAACTCGGATCAAAAGTCTTATATGCAAATCAAACAAGAGATGGTGAGTTCCTTTTGCTTAATCATTTTTGTGATTATTATGTGAGAGAACGACTAGAATAGCATAGAAAAATTGAAATATTACTAGAATAGCGTACATTTTCTAAAAATTACTAGAATGTTTTTTTGATCCTATTAAATTACAATTAACACCCTTCTTAGTTTGCTTATATTTTTAATTAAGAATGCCATGTCAGCAAACCGTATTCCACGTTACCTTAACCGTATTCCACCTCACCTTATACGTATTTCATGTCATTAATGTTTTTACACTTACCAATACATTCATTAATTTGGTCAAAACAAGAAAAAAAACCAACTCCCCACTCCCTCTTCCAAAGTCGAATTCTTCAAACCCTAGAGAGAGTTTTTCATTGTGTCGCCGTTCTCTTCTCCGTGCTATCGTCTTCTCCAGTCAAGCATTTTCTCTGAAAACGGTCGAGAAGAAATGCCGTCATCGTCTTCTCGGAAATCGTGTACTCCGAAAAAGTCAGATCCGCAAAAGTCTTCTGTGGTAAGTTTCGACTGAATTTGATCTATATTGTGATTGAGTTTGATATATGTTGCGACAGAGTTTGATTTAAGTTGTGACTTCACAGTGTTATTTTAGTTGTGGCTGAGTTTGACATATATCGTGGATGAGTTAGATATATATTGTGGCTGAGTGGTTTAAATTGTGGTTGAGTTTGATTTATCTTGTCGCTGATTTGGTATATATATCGGCTGAGTTATCTATATTGTTTTAGCTGAGTATTTGATTATGGTTGTGGTTGATTTATTTTTTCGTTTTAGGTTTATTTAGTTTTATATTCGGCTGAATTATATATGTCTTTTTATGATCATATGGATGTTTCTGAAGATCAAACACGAGATTACCCTCCAAGACTGTATCCTGAAGGGGTTTCTAATCTTGAAAACAAAGAGATCAATCACAATTTCTATATGGGAGACTTCCCTATGATTAGAGAAGCATTGGGTAAGGATGTGTGGGAGGAGGTGAAGAAGTTTCCGGTTGGAATCATTGCTAAGCTAGCTGATAGTCCAAGTGTGTGGTCTGGTAAGACTGTACATTATCTACTTTGTAGACAGCTGCGTGTTGCTAAGAAGGAGATTTGGAGTCTCGTTGTTGATGAACCCATCAGGTTTGGACTAACGAATTTGGTGTGATAACTGGGTTAAACACATACCCAATGCCAACGGAAAGTTTTGAACCTCCTGAACAATACAGAGCTTTCTGGGATGAGTTGACGGTGCCGCATGGGATGGGACCCAAGTTAGTTGAACTGATGTCCGCTATAGAGTACTGTCGGCCCTAGAACTTTGAAAAGCACAAATGGTTGCGGCTGTTAGTTCTTCAAGCCATTGGTCTTTATGCTCTGCATCATAATTTTAGGATACCCTTTGAAAGTGCAATAAGAGTATTCGACGATGAAGCTATGATGACATATCCATGGGGTCGTTCTGCATATGAAGTTCTTGTTAATTCAATTAAGATGTTAAGTCTACATGGAAAGTCATACACCCTCAACGGCCTGAAGGACGTTTTATTGGTTTAGGCATATGAATTTGTCATTTGCTTCGGAGAGTGTTTCGGGAAATTGATAAGTGGCGACGAGATTCCTCTTTTACGATGGGGTGGAAGTCGTACTCGAGCAATTTTTGATATTGTCTTCTTTCATGAGATCGAAGAGCATGGAAATGTAAGGTTTCATACTGAGTTTTTATCTATTTCTTGGCCGAGTTATGAGTATATGATGGCTGAGTTATTTAGGTAGCTAGTTTTTTTTACATTTGGCTGAGTTATGAGATTTACTAAGGTGGGTTTTAGATAGAGACGTTTCGTATTATCTGTATTACAGCTGAGTTATCTAGCTTTTTTTATTTAGGGACTGATTTGTGATATACTTTTGTAGGTTCGCATGAGGAATATGGTCATGAAGGAGTCTTTAGAAGAGTTGTTTCCCGAATGGCCGGATGAAGCAGATGACCCACAACTTGTGAATTTGATAAAAGACCTACATGTTGGTCGATCGGTTAAAGGTTTTTGGAATGTGCAGAGCAATGAGAAGAAGAAAAGAACAAAGTCTGGAGTTTCCGCTGAGGATGAGCCACCAACAAAGAAGCAGAAGAAAGGTAAAAAAAAGGAAGTTGTTGATGTAGAGAATAATATGAAGAAGGAGAAGGCAGAGAGAAAGGGTCCTACCGAGGAGGAAGGTAGGGAAGATAACAAGGCCGCTCTGCATAACATATTGTCTTTTCTGGATAATATTTCCAGAAAAGTTGACAAGTATGATGATAAATTCAATATGGTTGAGTCGCGGTTAACTACACACGATTCCACCTTGGGAGAGTTAACACGAAACATCGGTAAAGCAGTCAAAAATGCAGTCGATGAGGTTCTGAAAGTTTCTACGAAAGGGGGACCCGTCAAAAACCATGATGACCTCCGAGAATTCGAACCCCCTCTGTTTCCAGTATCCGCACTGGAGCAGACTCTTCAGCAAAATTCTGTTAACAGTCCACCCCTAGCTAAGACCCCTGTTGCTAGTCCAGCGGCAACTAAGACCCCGCTTGCAACTCCAGCCGCAACTAAGAACCCGCTTTCTACTCCAGCCGCAACTAAGAACCCGCTTGCTACTCCAGTCGCAGCTAAGACCCCTGCCAAGGCAACCGATGTGAAGCAGCCTGGTCCAATCAACCTCAGAGGTTTGAGAGATAAAGCTCCCAAGGCAACAGAGGTTAAAAAGAACTTGGCTAAGGATCTCGAAGGTAAAAATCAACCTGATTTCGTTACCGTTTCTCCTGCAAAGGACCCATTATCTGGAAGTGTCTTGAGGGTGAAGACAAAGAAAGAGGCTGATGTACCAAAGAAAGAGGCTGATGCGAAGATGAAGGAGGAGGAGGTTGTATTAATAAAGAGGGAGATCGCTGCTAAGAAGAAGGAGGAGGCTGCGAGAAAGAGGAAAGAGGCGGCAGAGAAAAGGAATCTGAACGCTGAGTTAAAGAAGTAGGAGGCTGAGATAAAGAAGGAGAAGGCTGAGTTAAAGAAGGAGAAGGCTGAGTTAAAGAAGGAGGCTGAGATAAAGAAGGAGGAACCTGTTGGAAAAAGGTCAACGCGTCGTCGTGCGAATGTAATCAGAGTACCTATTAGGAAAGTGACTCAAGAGGACAGTGACAAAATGGATGTGACCGGAGTACCTATTAGTAAAGTGACTCCAGAGGACAGTAACGTAAAGGATGTGACCGGCTTACCAGAGTCGATTGCCCATGAAATTTTTTCAGAGTCAGACGAGGAAGAAGAAGAAAAGATTAGGTCCGCAAAAATAAAGCAAATCCGAGAGAGAGAGATGTTAAATTAGGTCCTGATGGGCGTCCGTTTGGGCCAGAATCTGCTCCTTCATGACTTGTTTTTCCTTACATTGGAGACAATGAGACGACGTGTATGAGGAAGAATGTTGAACCATCACCAGCAATATATGATCCTCTAGCACCTGTTGATCCGCAGAATCTGACTGCATTAAAAGAATTCCTAAAGCAATTCAAGTATGGACCTTTAGATCATCTGTTGATTTTACATCTAACATCAACCCCTCCATAAACTGATTTGTGTTTAATTGATAGGGGCCAAAAACTACGAAGAACATCTGACGATGAATACTCGTTCTTCCAAATGCTTGTCGCTGAGAGAAAGCATGGCCAGTGCGTATATTTGGATGGTTGTTTGATAATGTAAGTCAACTTGATGGCTGAGTTGTTTATTATTTACTATTTGATGATTGATTTATTTAATTTTGATGGCTGAATTATAGATGTTTTTACCATTCTTTGTACAGCACGTCGATGTGTATATTAGAGTCCTCATCCGAAGGTCCACCCAAGATCCCACCCCATTTTGGTCTAAGCGCATTGTGTTTGTTGACATTTGGTTTCAAAATCAATGGATCATGGATTACAAGATGTTCAGCATGAAACCGAAAGCCTTTAAATAAACTGGCTTCGCGTATGAAGAATTAGTTAACGGCCTCCTTCCAGCTGAGATTCCTACTAACTTGAAGTGGATAAAAGATGTGGATCACTTGTACGGAGTTATTAATGTTGGAGACGATCATTGGGTGGCGATCATTGGGTGGCGTATCACGTGGATCTGCTGAAGGGGAAGATTGATTGCTACGATTCAATCATTGGAGATGTAACACCCGAAAGCGAGACGAAGGTTGTAGTTGCATTTAGACCGCTTACGAAAATGATACATGCAATGATGAACGACCTTGTTCCACATGATTTACGAAAACCTAGCTCGAAGCAGTTTCTGTTGAGAAGGAGGAAAGTCGAACACGTTCCACAAAACGTCCTGGTCGGTGATTGTGGGGTGTATGCATTGAATTTTATCGAATGTCTAGCACTCGGTGTGACTTTTGACGGGATAAACGATGATAATATTCAAGGTATACGAATGAAGATGGAAACAAAAATTCTAGAAGACGAAAGCTCTAAGTCGATTATTGTTCTCATTGCCTAGATAATTACTGTGTCTCAACTCTTATGTATTTCCCTTTCTGATTGCTATGTATTTGACTTTGACTTAAGCTAAAACTCAGCCTTTTCGTTTATTTATCTATGCAATGTATTGACTTGTTACTCAGTCATACCTTGAACATGACTTCAATCCAACTGTTACGAGGAGAGAACTTTGCCGTAACCTAACCATATAACTTATCCATACCTCAAACATGCCTAGAAGTCATAAAATTTAATGTAAGCACTCTAAAATTATTAAATTAGATTTAATGTGTTCATTATTACTTGACTATTAATCAAAAGTCTGCATCCACTTTATTGAATTTACAAGTTGAGAATCGATAATGATGTTGAGGTAAATGTTGTCTTACAATCACTTTAAACAATACTTGTTGATAAGATATATGTTGAGAGTGTAATTCATATCTATAAAGTAAATCATATACATTGTACTCTTAATAATTGTCTTCACATTCTTATATGTCTCAGTAAACCTTAAGCCATAAATCATCAAGCCTATACCTTAAATCATTAACCCTAGACCCTAAACCCTAAATATAAATCAACATAACTCAGCCATAACGAACATATAAACCAGCCGTAAATTTAACTTAATCGTGACGTTTAGTTTTTTTTCAACAGGAAAACATAATTCTGGTATTTTTTCGTTTTCTCTCACGACGTTTCGTAGTCCTATTTTTCTCTATATATAGTTCCCCTCTTTTAACCCTCTATCTGTCCATCACCACAGTATTTAGAAAAACCTAGTCACTTCCGATATGTTTGTTGTTCCTGGTTATACATCAAAGTTAGATAGCAGTGTCAATGTCATTCTAAATTCTGGTAATCGGGATAACCTCCCCGTTCTTAACCCTGGTCGCGGAATCGTGGTAGACAAAAATACTAGTATGTGGTTTAGATTTTTAGACGATCTCTCCCTAGTGATCCCTTCTATTCTTGCACAAGTCTGTTTTCATGAGTGGCCAATGTACCACTTCATTCCCGATCATTTTAAGGAACGATGGTTTCTTGTACTCGCGGTAAGCATGATTTGTTTCCATCACAGATTTACGAACAGCAGTAACCCTTTTAGTATCGTTTTTTTGCTATAGAGACATAACAAATGGGATCAGAGACATAATCTGACTGTTTGGACACAGTTTAATCTCTTGGCGAGGACGATTTTCGAACTCAGATGCGCATGATGAGGAAGAGTTGGGTGCTTGGTGGCGAGAATCCTGACTGGATGTTACCCGGAGTTTGGCTTGCTCTGATAGATATGTTTGAAGAGTTTGGACCTGATAATTTTGGAATATGAATTACTTTTGACAAGTCCTTTATTTTGTTTGACTAATGAGTATATGTCTCAGCCTTTATCTTATTAATATTCATATAACTCAGCCATAATGTTTGCATCCATACGTTTTTTGTTTACCTTTTATGGAAGACAATTAATTTGGTTTTCAAAAATATCGTATTCGATTAACAATTAGTCATGTTAAATACGCCTTAATTTTGTTACCGAGAAATGTATATTACCGAAGCAATGATTAATAAGTTACTATATCAAGAAATTTATATTAACGAGAACGTAGTATGAGTATATATCTCAGGCTTTATGTATATGAAACTCGGCCGTTAGTCTTGTTAAAACTCAGCCGTTAGCCATTAATTATAAATACAAGGGTTTGGGATGCGTATATATCACTCATGCATATCCGAATAATAATTTATATTACCCAAGCAATGATTATTAAGGTTTTATGTTTTGTCGAGATATTTATTGTACCGAGAACTTATTGGGCTCGTTAATGCGAATAATACCTTGATTAAGTCTACTATTTTAACTAAGAAGTCTTCTTTACGTCAGCCTTTAGTCACCATGTTGTACATAAAAGCATAGGGAAGAACATCAGAGTAATAAGAGAGATTATAGCTACATCTTCACCATTTCCTTGTGTCCGTATACGCGCTAATCGGTTCAAACTCACGGAAGAACAGAGCAACCTCTTTGATCCAGAAACAGCGGTCACAACGGTTCTCACCCTGACTTTGAGAAACGTCCCACACCACCCAATCTATGTCGACAACAGGAACACATGGGCAACTGAAGAAAGATGGACAAATGAGCATAAGGAACAAGTCCATCCTTACGCGGTAATCTTCGCCATGCCACAAACCCCATCCCCATTTGAGATCTCGAACAAGTTTCCCAACTTTGGCCACTGATTCTCTTTTAAAAGGAGCGAAGTACTGCTCATCATCCCAAAAGATCTTCTGAGTCATTGCGTACACATACAGGGCTCGCTCATATCCTGCATCCGATGAGCCTTCAAGAGAGAAAGTCCATATTCTTTGATGTTAAAGGTGTAGAAATAATGTACACCCTTGATGTAAAGTGTGCTTGGGTTTCCTTCGTCGTAGCAAGTTTTCAACAACGAAGGAGGCATATGGTGTCCCCAGGGAAACGATAACACATCGAAGAAATGGTAAACACTACGCCGATCAGTTAACGCCTTCATCTCCTTGCACATAACTCTGAGGTATAAGAAATCTTTGAAGGAGGAGTTAGCGGCCACACGTTCAACCACCAAGGCTTGAATTTCTACGAAAAGTTCAAGAATCGGGAAAGACTCCATTTTTCTGTGAAATCTGTGAGTTTAGTCGGTTAGATTGTGGTCAAAGTGGTTTAGAGATACATTTTTTTATTGTGAATAAGTGTATAAATAAGGGGTTGAGCAGAGAAGGTCTCCTTAACATAGCGACTGTTCGTTTGATAGGCGGGAATTAAAAACACGCCTTCTCGTGTTTAAAATTAATTATATAAGTCAGCCATAATTAAAGCATAACCCAGTCGACTGAAAAGACATTCAGCTGTCAAGTTAACTCAGTCGACTGAAAAGACATTCAGCCAACAAGTTATCAGATAGGCGTGCTTAATACGACTGAGTTGTAATATCGAGGACGCTATAATTAATCCTACATGTAGATGTAAGTAGATACGGTGACGCCAATTAACTCAGTCATTACTGTCACGTGTCGCGAGGCGTGCTTACGCGTGTTAATTGCAAATAAGTTAAGATATCAAGGAAATTATATTACCGAGGCAATAATTATCTCTAAACGGCGACGTTTATTACCGAGCCAATAATTAACTCTAAACGGCGACGTTTATTACCGAGGCAATAATTAACTCAGTCGTATTTTCAAATTTGTAACCCAACTTTAGTTTCTAACTCAGCCCTTATATATTTTACTTAGGCAATAATTAACTCAGACATTAAACGTCGACGTTTCATTGTTTACTGTTAACTCAGCCTTTACATATTTTACTTTGGGCGGGAAAATATAACCAAGTTACCGAGGCAGACATTAAACGTCGACGTTTCATTGTTTACTGTTATAGTATTGCATTCATCTTTAAAACTTGTGGTATGCTTCATATTTGTTTCCAACAAAAAAAAGAGAAATAATGTCTTCCTCATCAAGTTCAGTTTCATATCCGATGATTTTAAGAGGTACGCCGAGACAGTGCTGGTGTGGTCAACCATCTGAACTATGTACATCGACGTCAACTAAGAATCCAGGAAGATTGTACTATTTTTGTGCAAGAGGGTATCATAAGGTTAGCTTTAGTTCATCTTTTACGTTTTGTAGTTCGTCATAATTAAGTGATACTAAGATATGATTATATTGGTTAAACCAGATGCATCTATTCAAATGGGCCGATGAGTGTTTGGTTGAGGAGGTTGATGATCTGATGGTGGTGGTAAGTGACATGAAGAAACACTTGGCGGAGGTAGGTGTTAATGTTGCTCATCTAGAGAATGCGACTGAAGGATTAAGGACAGGATCCGAGGTTAGTTGTTTGACGAATGTGGTGGTTTGTGGATTAGTTCTTGCTGTATGTTGCTACTATTACCTAATGTAGTCATGTATTGTAATAACAACTCAGTCTTTAATAATAATAACTCAGCCGAAAATATTTATTACACATACATAACGTCCCTATAACTAAGTCCTAAAACATAATTAATCTTTTGCTCGAACTCAGCCGTTGAAAATATATAACTCAGCCGTAACATTTAAATAACTCAGGCGTTGAAAATATATAGCTCAGCCATAGCATTTAAATAACTCAGTCGTTGAAATTATATAACTCAGTCGTTTAAAATATATAACTCAACCGTAAATTGAAGAAAATAAGTACTTAAAAATTCATACATTAATTTTATTGTAGTACATAAAGGAAAAGGAACGAACATCAACATAATATATACGCATCTTCACCATAGTCTGGTGTCCCTAAACAAGTTGGTCGGTTGAAACTCTCGGAAGAACAGCCCCACCTCCTTGATCCAGAAACAGCGGTCACACATGTTATCACCCTTACTGTTCTCAATGTGATACAAGAGCCAATATATGTCCATAACAAGAACACATGGGCAACTGTAGAACGTTGGACCAACGTATATGATGAACAAGTCCCTCTTTAGGAGGAAGTCTTCACCATGCCACGTACCCCATCCCCATTTCAGATCTCGAACGAGTTTCCCAACTCTGGCCACTGATTCCCTTGTAAAACGAGCGAAGTACTCCTCATCGTTCCAATAGATTTTCCGAGTCATTGTGTACACATATACGGCTCACTCATATCCAACATCCGCTGTATCCTGCAAGAGAGCAAGTCCTTCATCTTTTAGGTTACAAGTGTATAAATAATGTACACCCTTCAAATAGAGTGTGCTTGGGTTTCCTTCTTTGTAGCACACTTTCATCAAAGAAGCAGGCATACGGAGTCCCCAAGGAAAGGTTAACAGATTGAAGAAATAGTATACACTACGCCGATAAGTTAACACCTTCATCGACTTGCACGTAACTCTGAGGTTGAAGAAATCTAGGAAGGAGGAGTTAACGGCCACACGTTCAACCACCAAGGCTTGAATTTCTTTGGGCAGTTCAAGAATCGGGAAAGACTCCATTTTCTGTGAGTTTCGTTGGTATAGATTGTGTTAAAAGTGATTTAGAGATAATTAAGTCACCGAAAACTAAAGTCTATAAATAATGGGTTGAAAAGGTGTCTTCAACAGAGCGACGTATTTGTTTGATTGGCGAGAATTTTAAACAGTATGTTTCGTAATTCATAATTCATAAATAAGTCAGCCGTAATGAAAACATAATTCAGTCGTTAAACAATTATAACTCAGCTAGATGAACTAAAACCCAGTCGTTAAACAACTATAACTCAGCCGAGACGTTTATCCCGCCATGTTTATTGTTTCCAATTGGGAATTATTTTAAAAAGATAAATCAGTTACGCATGGTAAATACGAGTGAGTTGTCAAATCGATGACGCAATAATTAACCCTACGAGTAGGTGTAAGTAGATACGGTGACGTCAAAATAACTCAGCCATAACTGCAGCGTTTTGAAAATATCAGTTGGCGTGGTGAATAAGCTGTCGAATCGAGGACATTAATTACCGAGGCAATAATTACTCTACAGTTAGCGTGTTGAATAAGCTGTCATTAGAAACGGCGACGTTTTATTTGAAGGTGTTTCATATCAATAACTCAGTTGTTAACTAAAATAGTCAGCTGTTTCGTGTTTCTTAAATCAAACATAAACCAGCCTTTAGTAAATATAAATCAGCCCAAACCAAAACATTTGTATACATAACCCAGCCTTTACTTTCAAGTAACGGCTAACTTCTCCATTTAGTTATTATTTGATGGAAAGAAACAAGTGCTCTCAACAGTCACATCTGTTGGAGATTAAAAGTCACATCCGTTGGAGATAATCATCATTATATACCACCATATCGTCTCCTTCCAGAAATCACTCCTTCTTTCCCAAAAACATTTATCTGTTAAGTAACGAATCATCATCTGTCAATTTCATTCAACAATATGAAACACTACAACATGATCGCTGAAGTTTCATCAAACCCTAGTCTCAAGTCATGGCGTTTCATAGTGAAAATACACAGGGTCTACTCTTGGTATTCTTATGTTATCGGTACTGGACCCATCTGGTCTTTCATCCTAGCAGATGAGGCGGTAAGTGTCAAAGCATCATCTCTAAATTTTATACTAACATGCAAACTAAAAGAGTTGGTGTTTTATCTTTGTTTATGCAGGGAACAAAGATCGAGATGACATTGTATACATCTTGTACTGAAATATTTAAAGGCTTAGAGAAGCAAGAGGAAAAGTGGGTGGAAATCTTTAGGGTAGATGTTAAACAGGCCCATCTAGGTTTCAAGGCGACAAGGCATCCATATACACTATCTTTTATACCTGTTACTCAAGTCCACATCATCGACCCTCTTAATGATCGTCATTACATGGAATTCAAGAGTCTCCATGAGATCCCTCTCATTGCCAGCAGGGACACAGACTATCCCATTGATACCATGGGAGTGGTCTTCGACACGGAAGACCATTTAAACGACCCTGTTGTGCCACATATGGTGTTTTACATTAGGGATAACAGTGAGAATCTGATCAAATGTGTGGAAACTGACGATCATGCTAAGGACTTCCGTTATATGTTTGAAAACATGAGAGGTCGTGGTCAGGTGATCGTGGTCCTTAAGATGTGGAGGGTCGTCAGTAATTATTGTAAGTGCAATATATGATATGTTTAGTGATTATGGTTCCCAAGATGTTTAATATACTAATTTACACAGGGTCTTCTGAACAATGGCTTGAGACCAAGGGTGGATTATCTGACTTCAGGTTCAATCCGCGTTTGTCGGAGGTTGAGGAGTTTAGGCAATCGCTACTTAACGATGACGCATACGTTCGAAGGCATGGGGTTAGGGGGCTTGTGTAAATTTATCATTTCTTCTCTATGTTCTTAAGTTTTATGTTTGGTGTTAGTATCACTTCTTAAACGTATGTTATAAATGGTTATTGTCTTATAACTCAGCCGGAACGTTTACCATAAACCCAGCCATTTAGTGAATTTAATAACTTAATTGTTATAAGTCAGGCTTAAAGTAAGAATTACTCAGCCTAACGTTCAATATAAATCAGCCATGGAAGAAAACAAAACTCAGTTTAATGAAACTATAACTTGGATTTAGAATGAAACTTTCGTAACTAAACCAGCCGTAATGTAACAATAAATCAGCCGAAAAGAGTAATTTAACCGCGACGTTTCATTACACTAAAAGGGAATATTAGCCACGAAATAACCCAGCCGAAATGTTACAAAAAATCAGCCGACAAGAGTCAATTAACCGCGACGTTTCATTACACTAGAAGGGAATTTTAGCCACTAAGTAACCCAGCTATAATGAAAAAAAAAAACACCCAGCCACGTATTTTTAATTCGGACAAGTTTTCACATTATGCCCACTCTGTCCACAACGAGAACATGTGTGTTGTTTCCTTGGACGTTTGTTTTCGAGTGCAACTTCTAAAACAGATTTCATCCTATTTTTTTAGGTCTTCCTGGTTGTGGACAAATAAACGGAGGGAAGCACGGTTGGTTGGCCAAGTTTTCTGGAACTAGTTGCGCGGAATCAACCGGCATGACCGATTGCGCCTATGCGTTCACCAAATAATCCTTGTTATAGTAAGGACTGCATAGAGATATACGACAAACATTTATGTGCTCTGCAGCTGCGATTGCATGCGCACATGGTATTTTCAGATTGCATGCGCACATGGTATTTTCTCGAGGTCAAAACGCCTGCATGTGCAGTTTCTCCCTTCCAAGTTAACAACATGCAAAGACTCCCCAAAAATTCCATATGTAACTTGAGTGTGGTAATCATCAATCCTTTGTACCGTCATCAGTCTTTTGTCAGCAACACGACCCTATTATAAATGAATAAATAAAGTGTTACGGCTGAATTATGAAATAATACAGCTGACTTATTAATTAATAAGGTTGATTTAAGTGTTGTTACAGCTGACTTATGTACAATGTAGGCTGAGTTAAGAAAAGTTAAAGGTGACTTACCTCTAGTAGTTTCTCAACACCACGCGTAAGCGTGGTTGGTTGCGATCTAGCAGCCTCTCTCTGTTCAGCAGACCATCTGGTCATCATAACCCCTATCGCTTCCAATAGTCGAACAATGTGAAGAACTCTACCATTTGACAGTGCTCTGTTCATCGATTCCGCTATGTTCGTAGTCAACAGATTGTACCTTTCACCCGGGAAATAGACACGCACCCACAGTCGGACATCAGCTCTTACCAGGTATCCATGAAGTGAAGGATTAATCGCTTCAATCTCCTCGAACATCGCATTAAAATCAGCCAGTCCCACGAATCCTCGTTTTTTGTGTCAACCACACCAAAAGCAATTGGAAAAATCTGAAAATTGTCCTCCTGAGCTAGGGCTGTGTGAAGCGTCCCTTTGTATTTACTATTAAGAAACGTCCCGTCGACGACCACAAATTTTCGAATGAAAGGAAACCCACTTATGCTCGCACCAAACGCAAGGAACACATACATGAATCTCCCAAAATCATCGATCTGAAGACGCGTAATTGTACCTGGATTTGCCCTTCTTATCATGTATAGATACGACGACAGTTTTTCATACCCAATCTCAGGTGTTCCCTCCTCGATTTCCCTTGCATATTTCAGCGTCCTATGTGATTTCCAATAATCCATCTGCACACATCAAAACGATACAAACAAGTCAGCCGCATCACAGAATTAATTCAGCCAAAAATAAAACTTAAGTCCGCCTTAACGTAAACGTTACTCGGCCGTAACGTTATTATAAGTAAGCCATACTGTAATAATAAGTCAGTCATATATATAAATATTAAGTCAGTCGTATCGTTAATCTAAGTCAGCTCAGTCGTTACAATAACTCAGTCGCATATAAATAAATACCTTCACACCAAACTGCTTATTGATGGCTATTCCGACACTGGCAGGTCGAACGGTCGGACCAACGTCGCCGAGAAAGTCTCTATACAACTGTCCTAAAATATTCGGTGTTGCTTGCCGAGATCGATTATGACGCTTAGTTATAGAACGTGCTCCGAATCGAAAATACAAACATAAAACGCCAGGGAATCCCCTTGTTGAGAAGCACGAACTCTCTAGAGACATCCATCAATCCAACACCTAACAATGAGAAGATATGTTTTGGATACCTCTACATGATAATCAAATTTATTTTTCACTGTAAGAAGTTTCAGTCGTGTCTCCAAATCGGCTTTAAAGTCGTATCGTTGCCCTACCGCAAGGTCGAGTGCAGACAACTCCAATCTGATAACATCCGAATTTCCGTTTGATCCGCTCATCGACCAGTTTTGAGTTCTCTTCTTTGGAGATTGCGACGGTGAACCTTCGTCTTCTACGTGAGACTCACCATATAAGCTGAAATTATCATCTTCAGATGACGCACCATCAGAGTCGTCGAACATATCAAATCAGCTATCAAATTCATCATCTTCTTCGTTGTGCTCGAATTATTCATCTTCTCCGCCAACGTTATGTTTTTCTCCTTCCACTTTACTAGAGCAGTCATTCTCATCACGTTCGTCCTCCAAACTGAAACCATCATCACCCCCACTGTAATCTTTGAATCTAGATTCCACTTATGAGCGTTCAATTTCTGAGAGTTCAACTTGTGAGCTAAAAGTGCATAATCTTTGACGCTTCTCTCTCGAACCGTCATTTTGACTGACGTCGCCATCTTTTCTCCGTAATCTCCACACAGAGATATAGCTGTTCGATTTTCCTTAGGCTTAGAAAACCTTGTAACTGACGAGTATTGGAGACAAAAACCGGTGGAGTATCGTGCACCAGTGTTTTCAGAGTTTTATTCGAGAGCATATAGCTCATCTTAATCTCATGACTCGACTCACTCAATTCGTAATCATCGAGTACCGACTTTGCGAGATCGTCCCGTGTTGTTCGCTCATCTATATGAAGAACTCTGCATCCTCTACTGTCTGCTACGAATACATATCTCTTTTTCTTAACCCAGTTACCAAAAACAATAATTACAGGATCCATTATCTCTCAGAGCAAGATGAAGAAGATAGATGAGATGATGAAGAAGTTGAAGAAGATGAAGAAGTTGAAAAAGATGAAGAAGTTCAAAATCGGGAAGTGGTAACGTTTTTTATGACATGGCAACTAAGAACTGATGACATGGATGATGGCATGGCAAATCGTTATGTCAGCCAACATAGGAACACATAACTCAGCTAGCGTACTCAGCCATAACATAGAACGTATGTCAGCCGCAATGTGAATGTTATTCTAGTAATTAATTTTTTCCTAATAACCAGCTGTCAATACGCGGGAAAACAATAAGTCAGCCATATCGTCACCTAAATCAGTCGTCAAGTGAATGTTATTCTAGTAGTTAATCTTTCGCTAATAGGTCAGCCGTAATAGGACTGAAATTTCTGTTAATCCAACTTATTACAGCTGATAAACGGTAACTCAGTCATAACAAGCTCTCTTAAGTCAACTGAAAGTTTAGTAACACAGTCGGCCGATGATCATTGAATCAGCATGCGAAAATATAAATCAACCGTTTCTTAACTACATCTCAGCCGTATTTTCAAAAACCCAGCCAGCCGATGTGTAAGTCAGCCGTAACATGTGTTTCTAAGTCAGCCGAGATCACATAATTCAGCCAGATTTCTCTTAATCAGGCTTTACAGGGGGCTGACTTATAGACGTAAGTCAGCCCTTTTCACAAAAGTCAGTCAGGTTAATTAAATCAGCCACAACGTACGAATAACTCAGTTGTAACGTAGTTTGTAACGCTTTGCGGCTGACTTCATTAATTCACGTCAGCGAATTCCTATGTGGCAACGGTTTTTGGATGACGTGGCATAAAAAAGTAATGGCATTCTTGTAAATACGTTTTTTGCACAACATGATAGAAGGGCACGCTGGGCATTTAAAATGGCAGTAATAAAAAAAAGAATTGTATTCTTCTAGTCTTAAGTAATAAAATATGTGCTAGTTAAAGTCAACTTCCCTTATTATGTTTGCTGATACTTTTTATATATTGTTTATTTACATACTGATTCTTTCTTCCATTTCCTTTCTATTTCATTTCAGGTTGTTGAACTTGGAAGACTAGTGCGTTTTGCTAAAGTATTCATCAGGCTAAAGCAGATGGAACCTTTGTCGAACACAAAGCTGAAAAAGTTGTTGAGGATTACAAGAAGAACAAGCAAGCGAAGTTGATCAGCCTTGAGACAAAAGACATTGAGAACTCTGATGGGCAGCATCCAGTACTAACAATTGAAAGAATATAATGAGCTGTTTATTCAGGTCAAGTTTCATTTCTCATTTTAAAATGTACCCTCTTTATCATTACATTGTTACATCTGAGTGTTTAGTTGGTATTGATAGTCACTTTTATTTAGGATTCTGCGTTATCTATAAAAAAATTATTTAGGATTCTTAGTGTTTAGTACTTCGTTTAGTATTTTGTTAAGGAGTTTATTTAGGATTTCTAAACTTGATTGGTAATGATATTCTTTCACACTTGTTTTAATAGTCAGTTTCACCAACAACAGAAGACATAATTTTAGTATTTAAAGCTTGAAGAATCAGCTTAATGACAAGCCAAAGGACCCAAGAAGCTTCTTTGCGTTCATGAAGATGCAACAACAACTTCAGGATGTTCAACGCCAACTTCAGGAACAAGCTGCCCTTATTGCAAAGGCCGAGGAAGAGCGTTCCCACGTTGCTGCTCTTGTTGCAAACCGAGGAAGAGCGTTCCAGGGTTGCAACTGCTCAACAGTCTAGGATCAACGAGTTGACACTCGTTGAGAAGTTCATGTCCTCAACAGACCCGAGATTCTTGGACTTCATCGCCAAAGAATCAACTTCCTCTGCCCTAGTCATGAATAGGTCCTGCCTTTTAGCCTCTATTATATGTATTTCTGTGAACTTAAGTTTTTTGGATGTTCTTAAGTTGAAAGACTCTTTTTGGATGTTTGTAAGTTGAACAAGTCCTTATGTGTTGGAGTTGTTTTGAAACTTTGAAACTTTTGTATTTTATATGCATAATCGTTTTGCTTCAATTTAGATATCCCACTTAATTTAGATCACGTTAAAATAACAAATCGCATTTCCTACAACACCAATAAATTTTGAAAACAAAATTGTGAAATCAAACATACAAAGTTGTCGCTATTTAGTCACAAAACAGTTGTCCATCAATCCCTAAACAGTTTTTCATCAGTCGTAACATATGTCACTAATCAGTCGTAAATTAATAGCAAAACTTTGGCAGCTGAATAACTATTGCCTATTTAGTCGTTAAATGAGTCGTTAGATTAGTTGTTAAGTCAGTGGTTAAATTTGTCGTTAAATGAATCGGTACTTCAGTCGCTAATTCAATCATAATATAATCACTAAAACAACGGTAATTCAGTCGTTTCCTTTCTTACTAATTAGCGAATGATTAACGACTGCGATCCAAAGTAGCTAAACAGTTGCTACTTAGCGACTGTTTTCCGGCTGTTTTGTTTAGCAACGAGAGGTTTACCGACTACACAAATCAGTCGCTCATCAGTCGTATATATCCAATTACCGATTGATTACCTACTGCTATTGTAGTCGCAAAATCTCTGTTTTCTTGTAGTGATGGGAAGATCCATGGATTTCTACGATCACAACGAGACCAGCTAGAGAAATCGCTCTTGTGGTCAATTTTTTGACATCAATGAGTGATAGATAACTGAAATCTCTTGTTATGCCAAAGGATATCTATCTTATTAAAATTTTGGCCATAAGTCACATCTGGAGTTATACTAAGCATGGAGGATACACAGTAAAATCAGGGTATTTGCGGATCTTAATCTTATATGTGATGGAGATTCAGAGTGATGCACATGACCAAGTATACATGTGCCCACTATTATGATTGAAGAATTAAAGCACTCAATAAAATATGACCTCTTATTTGGCAAGAGGTAATAACTAATCATTTGGCAGTTGCAAAAATTATGAAACACAGAAGTATGAGTTGTGATAATCACTGGCGCATATATGGAGAAGAGGATGAATTGATAAATCATGCGATTTTTGAATGCTCTCCAGCACTACAAACATAAAAGTTGTCATCTACACCATCCAAACCAAGAGTCTTTCCCTTAGCGGGTGTGTACATAAATATAGATTATTTGTTCTGGAAGAAAAAAGACAATGAGAATTTAGAAGATGAGCAAGACCCGTATCCTTGGTTAATTTGATATATATGGAAACGACAAAATTATAAGATTTTTAGAGGAATTTATAAAGATCCACATGAATTAGTTCGATATGCTTAGGGAGAATGTTATGCTTGGCATGCAGCAAATAAATAACAAAATTTATCTGATGCGCAATAAGAAACCCACCATAAATTAGTGCGTGTGAATGCTTATGGAGATTTAACTAAAGAAACTCAACTTATAAGGACTAGGAACCAGTGCAAACGATTATCACCTTTACATAAAGAGGCTGGTACACTTATATGTGGAATGTAGAGTATATTACAACATTTTACATACTAGAGCTTTGGAACAGATTGTCAGGAGATTCTTTCGACGATTCAAAAGCTAGGTCAATGGCAAAGTTTTTCATTGGTACTAAAGGAAATAGCTATATTAAGACAGATTTTTTATAATTTTTCTATTATTTACATTCTCTAAGCACAAAATTCAGAAGCAGAATCATTAGTAAATGTCTAAATCTTTTTATAAATAACTCTATTTTATTAGTTATTTTATTTCAGTATTGTTATCTAGATCACATAAAAATTAAATAATAAAATAATATTTAACGTCAAAAAGTAAAAGTAAATAAATAGTATTAATGAAATATTCACCATGATTCTTTTATTATAAAATTAAATTTTAAAACTGATAAATAGTCATGGAATTCTTGTAAGATTGTAACCGAGTTACAAAAAAAGGTAAGGTTGTAAAGTTAGAAAAAAAGGTAAGGTTGTAACCGAGTTTGTGAGCCTTTGACTCATTGTGTAAATACATGTACTCAAAACTGAAGTTAGAAAATATTAAATAATTACTCTGACAAAGAATTATTTATTATGCTAAGATCAAGAAAATAAATGAGTTATTATGCAATTTATGGACCACATATAGAACATATGGACTAGAGTATAAAAGGCCATTGCATTTCAGATAAGGTACACGATGTGAAGGTTGATTGTGGATCAAGAAAAGGAAGAAACAAATAAGAGGAACTTTTGCGGCATTTTACTTTGTCTCACTCTCTATCATAGAAACACTGCAATTCATGCATTCATCTAGATCACACGTCTTCTTTTTCTAAGAAACATTCATCAATTTGTTGACAATCCCTTATACTAATTACAAATTAATGAAAGGTTAGCGAAAACACATTTTTTTGGTCTAATGTCTCTTGACATTATGTGTAGTGTATGTGTTTTGTAGATCGAAGATAGAATGATCCAAGGACTCACTACATATACAGTGAGACGAACTGATCGGGTTGGATAATGCTAGACAGAAATGGCCAAAGTTGAATTAATTGCTAGAACTGTAAGAAGTGTAGAATCAATGTCTAATAGGATCGGATTGGATGAACCTTGGTCTGAAAAAAGCTAGAATATGATCTGATTTTGAGCCATTCTAAGCTCGAACAGTCAGTCTTACTCTCGGATTATGGATAAGTAGTTCAGTTCGTGAATTTTGGAATGTTCGGATTCAGAAAATGAAGAATTTTTAGACAACGATGGGTCTGAATTCAGACAAGTATTATCAGATTTGTACATGACAATTAATTGGAAAAGATTTTCGGAAATTAGAAAAGAATGTTGACATTGTCGGTTGAACTGGAATGGGCTGATTCGGACAGTGATGGTCGGATTCATACATGATTGGTCTGATTCAAATAGGGCTGTTGGACTTGTCCTCTTGGACAGTTAACCTTATGCTCAAGTTTCCGCCTAAGTAATTTGCGGGAACAATTATTGGCTGAAATTTGAAAGACGCATAGATAAGGCAACTGAGCGCATTGTTGACAATTAATACTTTCTGAATAATGGAAAAGAAGCGGGAATGGTTACTTGGACAGTTTTGCAGGCTAAATTGTTCAACTGTTCTTTAATTGTCTCCTTGGCTTCATTTCTTCATTCTTCTTCACAAAAACTCTAGGGAAAACCAGAGAGAAACCCAGAAGGAGAAAATGTCCGATCAGAGAGAAAATTCGAGTTTTGGCTGGATCGATCAAGTCCGAGTCAAGCATGATCATCTGTTGGGAAATTTTGATTGTTGGATTGTTTGACTATTTGAGAGATCTTATGAATACTGCGAAACAAGGGTAAGAAAGGCTGAATAACACTTAATCATACCGACTCTAAGGCAGAGGTGAGTGTGGGACGTTAGTCTAATGTACTGAGTCGTAGTCTGAATGCTAGGAAACTGTTATGTTCTGATTGCTTATCTAATTCAAATTATCTGCATTGCTTTTGGCTTGGATCAAGTAATTGGTTCCTTCCATTGAAGCGACCAGACCAGATAATGCATTTAGAGCCATATGGCTTGCTAAAACTTGACTGGATTCGTGGCACTTCGGCTTGGAGCGGTTAAGTCGATCAAGTAACTGAGTGGATGATAAGCATATCCACTATTAAATTTATTGACTAGACCAGATTGCTTTACTGTTGGCTAAGTGGGACGGAATGACCGCTCTCACTAAGCATTATGTTGCTTATGCCTCCTTTTTGGATGCAGATCATGATCATATCCGAAACGGTAAAGACATAGCATTATCGTAGGGCTAAGGCATGAAGGAAGGATGGTGGATTTGGGTAGATATAGATCGAGTTGAACTTGTAATAACTTATCAGAGAACTCACTTGTTAACTCGAACCTCGTTTTATCTATCTTAATTCGTTTATACTTGCTTGACTTGTATGAAAATTAACTAAAACGCAAAAATTATTCTACGTATAGAAAACTTGAAAATGGCCTAAGTCTGCTCAAGGAAGTCGATTAAGACTTGTACTGATGGTATGGAAAAATGGGCCAGGTCCCTTCAAATGGTATTAGAGCGGAGTCGGTTCTAAGACAGTCTAAGTGACAAGTCCCTGATCCTAGATAGGATCGTCGGGATATGCCATGATTCAAGGAAAAGGGCAAGCCAGTCATATTGACCTTATGGCAAGCGTTCCATGGCCTTAAGAGAAGGTTAAGGTATCAGAATGCTGAGATTTAACCAAGTAAAGAAGGAAAAGAGTTTAAAGGAGCTGGATGAGTGATATTGTAGCTTGGCGATGAGAAAGGTAGCTCGACCAGCTGAATGAAGCTAGGTCAGAGCTGGAGTAAAGTGGTTCAGCTCAACCAGCTGGATAGACTACCTCACTCAGCTGGATCAGCAGGGAGTCAACTCAACTCAGCTAGGTCGAGTGTTCGGATCTTGCGCAGTTGGACCAGTCCGGGCCGTAGTCAGGTCAGTGGGATGGGTCATGAGAGCCGGCCATTGGGGCAATGGGCCAGAAGGTCCATATGATCATTCCATAGTGTTACAATCTAGAAAGAAGTGACTAAAATGTTGAAATGTAGAAAAAGAAAAATGGATTCTGAAAGAAGTGCCAACCCATCTACAGAAATCCATCCACGAGAACTTAGCCACAGATTTCACCCAGTGAAAACCCATCCACGGGATCTTATCCACACGATCGTTGGAGGCAAGAAAATTTGAATTTAAATTTGAATTTGAATCTTGGAACCTTTGGAAGTGATCCCATTTAGTCTTTGTTTATTCATTTCTTTCTTGTCTTCCTAGTTTATATATTTATATGTATGCAAGAATAACAAACTTAAGGAGAAAGAATCCTTCATTTATTCGTTACTTTCTCTCACACAACAATATTCTCCACTCTGTATCTTACTTTTCTGGATCAATCTCTCTTTTTCTCTCATTGTTCTTGAGTGTTCTTCACTTGTTCAACATTATTTCTCTTTTTTCTCACATGGTATCAGAGCTCTCAAGCTCCTGAAAACCTATAAAGCTTCCGCAAATTTGTTTATGTTCAGTCCTCTCTTTCAAACTTTGTTTTGTTTCATCCATGTATCCTCTGGTCCAAAGGTTTTCCAGGAAGGAAAAAACTCACCATAACTCAAGATAAAGGAGGTCTCAGTCTCTAGAACTCAAGAAAGCTCCAACTCAATCCAACAAGCTTCATCAAAGTCCAGATTCAAGCTTAGTCTCTTGCAAACAAGTGGGTACATTCTATTATCCTCTGGTCAAAAACTCTCCAAGATGGAGAACACAAGAAGTATGGCGACTCCAATGGTGATCTTTGTGGTTCTCAAAGGCTCAAACTAGCTCCTTTGGTCCAGGCTTGCGAAGACTCCTCTTGGAGGAAAATGCTTGTGGAACCATTGGTCTTGTTCATCCTCCAAAGTTCTCTTGAAGCTTCCATTATGGAGGGTTACTCATATTGTGAGAGTGCTAAAGAGCTTTGGGAGACTCTCCACAAGGTTTATGGCAACTCATCCAACTTGAACCAAGTGTATGAGCTAAAGAAGCCCATAAACGACCTGTCTCAGGAGGAGATGGAGTTTACAAACCACTTTGGAAAGTTCAAGTCTCTTTGGGTTGAGCTTGATATGCTAAGACCATTTATAACAAACCCAAACATCCTCAATGAAAGAAGAGAGCAAAACAAGGTGTTTGAGATGCTCCTCACTCTTCATCCAACCTTCAATGATCTAGCGAATCACATACTGAGGTCAGACAAGCTGCCATCTCTTGAAGAAGTGTGCTACCAAATCCAAAAAGAACAAGGGTCATACGATTTGTTTGAGGGAAAATAACCTATTTCTCTTGCCAATCAAGCAGATGCTTCCCCTCACGCACATAAGGCTTATTACAAGGAGGAGAGGAAAGGAATCAGGTGTGAACACTGCAAAAGAGATGGACACACAAAGGAGAAGTGTTGGGACATTCACCCACACTTCAAACCTTCTAAGTTCAGATAAACCTTGTCCATGGAGGTTCAATCAACTAGCTCAGGTTCCATGGTTGTAAGTTAACCTCCTAAATTTTGATAAGAGCTTATTTAATTGTTTTAAGTTGTTTTTAGTTTTGCATGTTTTGTTCTAAGAATTTGCTAGCATGGTTATGTCTAGTTCTTATCCTAGTTTAATTGTTTGTGTTGTGTCTAATCTAGGCGAGTTGTTTAACTCTTGTTTTGTGTCTTGTTGCATTGATAGAAGTATAGGAAAGTTTCATGGTTTTGTGGTTTCAGATGATTAGATGAGTTGTCTAGTCTCTGATTTTGTAAAATAATCATATAAAAATTAGTCTAAATACCATATTATTGATAAGTTATCATACCTAAGCATTTAGTGATGTTAGTTTGCATGAATTTGAATTGAATAAGTTGTCTAGATTTTGTCCATTACATTTTTCCTAACATTGGGATCAGAATTGATGAGTTATCAATGTATAATCTTAGCGTGTGTGGTCTAATTCTTGTTGGAGTTGAGTGATGTTTCAAGTACACAAGTGTTGTCTTTGTCCATCATCAAATCAACACGAAGAAGAAGTTTTTGCTCATGTTGTTCAGAGCCTACACATGATGTATATTCCTATTTGATCCAGAACCTACACATGATGTATAGTGTTGACCATAGAGAGATTGTTGGTGAAGAGTCCGGATGGTAGTAAGTCATGGCTGAGATAGAATATGGCTGAGCTTTGAAGATACTTTAGGAAGGAATATTGATGGAGAGGCAGACCAGTGTTTGATCAGCCATCCACCAAGTTGGATCTCCTCATGGATTACAAGAACCGGTTGAATTAAGCGCAGACCGTTTGGTTGTTGAGCTCCTGGTTCAAAAGACTCACAAGGGGGCAATGAAGAAGAGAATAAGAGAGGAACTAGTTGGTTTAAGCGCAGTTATAGGAGTGATGGTATCCTGGTTTCAAGACTCAGTGTTGCTTACTTCCAAGCTAGGTCTTTTACTCATTTTCTCCGGATCAAGCTTGAGGAAAGGTAATGGTAAGCTATCTTGAAGATCCAATAAAAACATGAAAACACGAACTCAAAGCATCAAAGCTCATCCTTTAGTGCTTCTCATCTATCTCTCATTCCTCATCTCTGAACCAACTCCATCTTCTCTCTTCTCTCTCGCTAGACTCTAAATCCATCTAATGTCAACAAAAACAAGAACAACAAAAAAATCAAATTTAAAACACAGAGAATTTTGAGAATTTTGAACTAGCTGCGAATCTTATCGTCATAGACCAATATTTCAAGCATAAACCATCCTTCACAAGCTTCCTGATGTTAAGGCCTGTAGTTTTTTTTTTTTCAAAAACAAAGCAACATCCTTTTTAGAAAATCAGAGATTAATATCTATTCTATAAGCAAGACAGTAATCAAAATCTTCAGATTAACAGATGGTAATCTTCAAGACTACAACATCAAACCTCCCACTCACTAATCTAATGATTCAGTAAACACTATCTCCACCAAATCACAGCTCTACAAAGTTAAGAACAAGTACGAGCTTTACAATAATCCTAAGGACAGGTAGAGAATTACCATAGTTGAACCTTCACATACTCGCCCGTAAATGGAACGGTCCACTGTCTCCGCCGGATAAAGAGCTGCAAAGAATCTGAAACATCAAAAAAGCATCGAAGAGGTACCTAATATTGTAAATGGGAGCCCAACTGCTATCCACTGTCATTTAACTTATAAACTTCAACCTGCAAGACATAGACTTTTTATGAACACAAGATATCATTAACTTGCTTGAAACAAAAGTATCACCACAAATATAAAAAGAATGAAACTATGATAAGAAAGGAGCGAACTGGATAATTCTTACCATAGAGATCCTCCGAACTTACCTCATCTTCTCAGGCAAGATATATACGATCCCAAACCATCATAGAAACAGAGAGGAACACAATGAAAAGCAATGCCAAACACTTCGGTCTTTTGAGATAATACACTGGATTCATATATCTTCATAGCCTAGAACCAGTTATCGATCTACCTCTTGCAAACATCATAAGCGAGAGACTGTGTTCATGCTTTGAGGGTGAACAGTCAATTGTTTAAAGCTTGACTCTCTCAATCAAGCTGAGCCAAAAGAAAAGGGTCTTACCTCAGAGGAATCAAGTTCCCTGAAGTTAAAATTCTCAAATATTTGCTTACAATCATCGTTAAAACCATCTTCAAACTCCGGCTTCTGGAAACAAAGATCAGAAATCAAAAGCAGAAGTTGAGGGACTTGTCTTGCAAATACGTAAAACTCCACCATTGGAGAGGGTCGAAGCTTTCTCTTCGCCGGATCTGGGCCCAACGATGACGGCAGAGCAAGACGAAGAAGCTTGGTCGCGGTGAAGCTCCGAGAAAGTGAGGAGATGATTGCGACGGCGAGGGATAGCAGACGACGATGGAAGTCGAGATGAGCATTACCATTAGCTGAGGATTGCGACAGTTAAGCAGGAGAGTGACGATGACGGCGTGAATCGTCGAGGAGATGAAGTCAGCGACGGAGAAGGAGAAGACGGGACAACTCGGAGTAATCACGGCGTGGAACGAGCAGAGGACCAGGTGGTCTCGCGGCTTGAGGAGTCATGGTTCAGATTGAGATACCACGAGGAAGATGAAGACAAAGCTCGAGTTCACAGCGGTCTGAAGTTGCGGGTATGGCTCAACCACTGGAAACGTAGCGAGCAAAGGAGCAGCTCGACTAAGTCTGAGACTCGAGGAGGACAGAGACGACGAGATTATTAGAAATTC